>VYXH01003095.1:317399-331177 GCA_013397275.1 Burhinus bistriatus
AAAAAAAAAAAAAAAATGGCACCAGTTATTTAAAGTTATCACCCCATCCTTTAGGTTATCAACCATCCTCAGCACTGAAGTACGTGGTTCTGCACTACATTAAATTGATTTGTCTCCTCTAAGAAATAAAATCAGCAAACAAAATAGCATCCTAAGTACCTACAGTCACAAAGAAAAGAAAGGGAAAAGTTAATCAATTAGAAATCCCATCCCACCACCACCACCAACAAAAAAAGTAATTATCCGGTAATTGAACGTAAAAGTTGCACACCTATCTGAGACACCAATATGCTCATGTACTCCAGCATCTCCATATAGACAGGTAATACAAAGACTATTAGTTTGGATGCACAGAACTAAAAAATCTGGCAGAAATCAGAAGAACCTTGTGGTGGTGATATGCAATGGAGACTTCACTACAAGAGGTTTTCTTTTGCAGCTGCACTAATGTACTGTCAACAAAATAAACATAAGGGCTGTGGGATGACTATTATCAGTTTAACATCTGTCGTATTATATGCTTATCACACTATGCCCAGCGTAAAGACTTCCTGGCAGCTATAGAGGACAAGATGTATTGTGCAGAGCTTCTACTTCTGTTTCACAAGTCAGTTCTGAAAAAAAAAGAATAAGGAAAGCCTAATAGGGAAAAGATATTCCTTATTATGAATGCCAAATGTAAACATTTGACTTAAAAGTTTTGCTTGACTAGGATGCTGTTCATGCTGATTCTGCCTACCTGTTTTGGGGTAGTGCTGAGGTCACCTTACTGGAGTAGCTCTCAGGCTCGTACCAGCTTAGGCTCACTGATTGGTGCAATCATGCACTATCTACTGTTATTATTAATCATTTTTTTGAGTTGCTCATTGCCTTTTTTCTTCTGTGGATGAAGCACATAGCAAAAGTTTTAGGCAGCTGAAAGAGATGTGCAGAATAATAATACTAATGTAAAAAATGAGCTTACTGCACTAAGAACCTAACCAGGAAAGATGAAAAAGGGACTACAGACCTTTGATTCTAAATCTGTATCTTTCAGAAATAAGGAAAGAAGGAAATTCTTAACATAAGGTCTTGTTTTTGTCCAACTCTTTTGATTATTTGTTAAAGTTTTCATTTTACTCCTTCCTTATCCTCTCATTATGCAGCTCAATGCTATTTTCATATTACTCAGTCTCAGTGAGTTGTCTTACACCCTTCTTAACCCACTTAAACTCTTTCAGATTAATGTAGATTGCACATATATGAGTGACTTTTGTGTGCAAGACCTTGTCTATTTTTTTCACAGAATCACAGTAAGTTGCTTTGAAGAAAAGAGTAGGCACTGAAGTGATGATTCTCTTGGCTTCAACTCCATACACTATCTGCATTAACCTACTGTGAGATGGGTTTAGTTCTGCTAAGTAGAATAAGGAGCATATCTCCTGCCTCAGAAGACATGCTGAAAACATGTATGATTTGTATTCTCTATGCTTCACTTCAGAGCATATACTATGCTTTTGTTAATCTATGATGTTATTTTCTCTTCAAGAAGAAAAAAAATTCCCTGTAGTGTATTCCTTAGCTGTGAAGCTCTGCTGAAAGATTCTGTGTGTATGTATGTATGTGTCAACGCATTTTATATAGCTGCACTCATTTTTTTTTTTTTAATAATGTAAAAGTTTCCATATGAGAAGGGTATAATTTACTACCCTTCCTATAATGGGTGAGAAGTTACCATGTGTTTGTTGACTGGATTCTCAGTGCTTTAAGGTGGCTAGCGAGAAGTTTAGAGTTGATAAAAGCCTTGGAGATCTATGCTTTAGTTAAAGTTATCACTAGAGGAAAAATAATATCATACACCATGCAAACAGTAAACCAATGGTGTCTGGGGTCATATTCACAAACCTGTGGATCAGATAGTTCTTCTGAAATTGATAGAACAAGGTGATTTATATTAGCTGAGAATCTGGCTTCTTGTCCTAATTTTATTTACTTTGACTGTATTTTGTGAGCATATTTTTTTTCTATTTATACACACAATGCTTTCATGGATGAGAACGGAGGTGAACCTGAGGTTTTATATATATATATATATAAAATATATATAAAAATTTACATATTATATGTATCTCTGTATGTGTATGTATGACTTTTTTCCTAAAAAACCATCATGCATGAAAATGTGCTCGGCTGTACGAGAAGAAGAGAAAATCAAGGGCTTTATTTCAATGATTCTTTGACTATGGAAAAAAAAAATCTGTGCAAAGAGCACTAAGACATTTAAAAAGCAACTTGTCTCAAAGTCCTCCTTAATAACACATTAGCGCTGTTGCTTTCAAGGGTAGCACACAACCATGACAATTGTTGGAATCCTTCAGATGTGCTTCCATAAGAGTTGGGATAACGATCAATCATCCTCAGATTGCTGAAGTAAGATATTGTTTATAATGAACCCTGTAGGGAAAGTACATTAATGTTACCACAGGTAACTCTTTGTTACAGCAAACTCTTTGTTTAATCTTACCCTGGCCAATCTGCTAAAATACCTAGTTGAATGCAAGACAGGCATTAAGTGTCATTCAAGATTCCAAAAATCAACTACAGTCTGTGACCTGAGTCAATAATCACTGGCAGCATATTGCTAGGTACGAGAATTTCAGCAATTTCCCCTTGAACATTTCTTAAGCCTTCAAAGTCTTCAGTAGGACTTCAAGTTACCTAAAAGTTCTGTCCAGTTATAATTGCACTGATTTCACTGCTTCAATCAATATAAAGATGTATTGGACCTCACAGTAGATATTGACCTTGGCTTCACTTAGTCAACGTGTAACTTTTAGCTGGATGAATTATAACAGTTAAGAAGTATTTTGCCTCTGCAGAGTCTCGATAAAATTTATGAGCATTTTTGGTTAGAGAAATGGAAAAAGTCTCTTTTTACTGCCCAGATCTGATCTTGGAAGACCTAAAAGAGGCAAAAGTGAATAGTTATTTTTAAAAGAAATAGTGCAGAATATTTTTACTTTTCATTCATGTTTTAAGTAAGTCTAAATGTAAACCAGCAAGGAAAACTTTGAATCTTAGAAACATTCTCATACTACAATGGCAAGGTTAAGGTAGTCTGTTTTTATGGGTCAAGGAGAAGAGAGATTATCCACAGAATAAACGAACCCGTTTGGCAATTCTCCAAGAAGTGAAAATCCACTTCTCCTTAGAATTAGTAAGAGAACTGCGACCTCATTTCATTTATTGCATTCTCTGCATCTTCACTCTTTCTCTCTGATCAAACATAGGTCAACTCTTTGACTAGAGGTAAGAATAGCTAGTGAGAGGCGTATTATCCACCTTTGCTCATGCAACTGAACAGAGATTTCTGAAATTCCAGCTTCCTGAAAGTAATTCTTTTTGTCACTGATTTTTTTTTCTCAAAATAATGGATGAATAAAACAGAGTTTTAATTTTCTTTTTAACTAAATATTTTTAGGTTTGGGGATAAAGCTGACATTGCTGAACCTACAGCAACTGTGACCAACCATGGCTTTTGACACTGAACAAGTATTTTGTAAAGAAAGAATATGAAGAAAAGAGAGACAGTCAAGCCACAACAGACAAGTAAACATTTACCTGATTCTCTGTACAGGTTGCCGATTAACAGTTTGCCTCCTACAGAGTCCTTGTAATAAATATGAGAAAAGTATTAACACCTTTTTATAAAAAAAATTCAGAGTATGTGACAGAATACAATTTTTTTTTTTTTTCTCTTTATGGAAAATACTGTCAAAGCACTCATAGAAACATTTAGATCCCAGCACTAAGCTTTCAATTTGAAATTTCTGATTGCTTTTAGGTATTGTTTCATGATATACTGCATATAACTTTCTCTAGGGAATTCTCCATTCCGAATCAACAGCAATGTGCTGGCTGAAACTCCAGTAGTTATGTATGATAACAATAGCAATTGGTGGTGTAGATTTGTAGCAGATAGCATAACAGGGGCTAGGTTTCTATGCGCTGTAAAAAAAGCAACATAACAAAAAAGACCCCAGATTCTGTCAAAGCAAGTCCAGCTGGAGGGAAGGTGGTAAAATGTGTGTGTGTTTGTGCACATGTACGTGATAGACACAGCGGAGGAAACTGGGCAGTGACAAATGAATCTAGTTTCCTTCCATGAGAAGGAGCAGGGTTTATGGATTAAAGACAACAGAAGATACAGAATGTTTTGACTCAGCTGCTTGATACTCTGTCTTGATTTTCTCATGAATCAGTTAGGGGAAATATAATCTAGAAAAAAACTGTTACAAAGTCAATTCACTACCGGTTGGAAAATTGTACCAGGAGAGAAGTAATGATCGATTTGCTGTCAAAATGAAGACTGGCACTATATAACCACCTGTGATTTTACAGGGGTCTGGTCTGATTTTTTTCTTTCTTTCTTTCTTTCTTTTTTCTTTTTATTTTTTTTCCTTGTTTTTCTTTTAATTTTTGGTATTTTCATGGATTATATGTTTTCTGGATGAATAGCAAACACTCTGCCTAAACAGTTGGCACACGTGAAGAAGTGCAGGAACCATACTGGCTAATAAACATGTTGAATAACTGATTACTGGACTAGATGGATTATAGGGATAAATGTACAGTTCTGCATATATGTAGGAATAACCAAACATATAAGTAAAAAGGGGAGACAGAGTTGATCAAGATGCAGCCTTTGGAAAATAATATAGAGGGTAAAGTGGTTTGTAAATTTTATTTTAGTCACTAGTATGTAACAATAATGATGCTGTTGCTAGAAAGATAAACATTCTCCTGGGCTGTATAAATAAGTGTATTTTGTATGATGTAAAAATTATTTTATATCTGACTCTGTAATGGTAATGTTTGCCTGTAATATTACGACAAATTTAAGACACCTGTACCTCAAGAAAGATGTGGACGAATTCGAGTCCTGAAAATCCAAATAAGAATGACTGAAAATCTGGAAATAATGATCCAAGAAGACAGACTGAAATAACTGAAGATGTCTAGAGAAGAGGTGTGTAAGAAAAAAACCAGGATAATGCATTTTTATACACAAAGAATTCTGCAAGAAGATAGGAAGTAATCTGCTCTTTGTGTTGTCTTTATCTATAATACAAGAGCACAGGGTTTAAATGACAATGAAGAATGATGCATTTCATTTGTGCAGAAACAGCTTCTATCACTAGAGTAGATGGATAAGGTAAGCTGTGGAATATCCAATTTTTTCAGGTTCTTAAAACAAATTTAAATGACATGACCTTGGACAGACCAGGAAATTTAAAGGGTAGTTTTTTCGATCTAGTTTTCTAGAATTCTGTGGTTACAATTGTCATAATCTCAAAACAAAAGTTCTGGACACTACAGACATGGTTGCCTAGGCCCTCTGACATACCTGAAATCTTAGGAAGTGAGCAATAAATGTTGGCAATGGCTAATATTAGTGATCAATGCAAACTTATTTTACAGTAGCTTCCTGGCAGACAGTTTCTGCCTTTTTATGTTTAAATGCTTAGAGATCTCAGAGTACAAGTCTAAAAACCTCCAGATCCCTGTAGTAACTTCCATGCATTTTTATCTTTGTTTAAGGAGAATGTTAAGGATTAAGGTACCCTACTTGACTGTGGGTTAAGCTTTGAAGTTTAGGGAGAAATTACAGTTTTCCCTTTTACTATCTAAAAATACATTGCGTTTCCAAAACTTTAATCAGTTCTAAAATACATTTTTCATTATGGATGTTTGTGCCCCAGTGTTAACTCTTACTTAAAGGGCAGTATCATGTCTGTTTTATTAGACAGTTGTGGTTTTTTTAATCTGTTATATATTGAGAATGTTGTTCCATCTAATTTGTATTTCTATTTATTCTCACTTAAAAAGATCTCTTTGTTCATTACCTTCATTCCACTTCTGCTCAACGTGGGTCTGACTTTATATTTTTTTTTAATATATTTGGTCATAATTTCTCCCATCCTTTTGAAAATTCAGTTGTTATGTATAATAGACCACACATGAGAAGAGTCAGAGCTCAAAATCTATACAGATTGCTCATTTAAATTGCAAAATATTTGTTCATAAAACAAAAGCAAAACCCCTCTTTTTTTTTCCACCAAACCCGTTACCTAAAAGCTGTAATTTTTAATTCTAGCACTGTGATACTGAGTCACTTCATTCTGTAGTTACATTAATTGAAGCAAATGATTAGTGTTTAAGATAAATAATATGTAAATGAAAAACTCATTCTTTAATTGCCTCGTGTTTATTGATTTATCCTATGGATACTGTACCAGAAAGTGGGTTGGACATGCGAACTTGTGACCAATCCTCCTCATCCCAGTATTCCTTCTTTTGTCACTACAACCAGACATCTGTAATAGACCAATGGAGACAAGGAACAGACGTTTCCTTTTTGGTTTATCGGAGTGTAAAAACTGAAGTTCAAAAATGTGTTCTTCACCTTATGTTAACTTTGGCAGTTACTAATGAGACAGAAATGCAGTGCCTTGTTTATAATTAATGCTTTACTTGAAAATAGCCGACTTCCAAAACAAACTCTTTTAGGGTCAGGGTAGTCTAATTATGAATGTAAGGTTTTTGTTATGTCATGTGTTCTGTTACAGATATCAAGGCAATGAAAAGTAGGCTAATAAAAGCTTTTTGTCATATATTGCTGCAATTTGCTTCTTTAAAGTTTTCAAATTTATCAATTTGTTCGTATAAATGTATGCAATGCTGGTACATAACTAGTAATGCTTCAAGTGGTGATGAAACCAAATACTTTCAAAACAATCATGTTGTGAAATATGAACACTTGACTTCTTAAGCAAACATCTAAAATAAATGATTTGGTTAATTTGCCTTTATTTTCTACTGATCAATATAGGAAGAAGGGTTGAGGTGAAAGCTAGCCAATCTCCATTTCTTTATTTTATCAGTTTAATTTTTTAATAAAAATATGTATCTTTTTGAAATGCAATCTTACTAGCAATGTCAAGTAGTAGCAGTCCTAATTAGGTATTATACAACTTCTGAATATATTAAAATAATTCCAATGTCATGTAACTGTATATTTAGGGTAATGCAGTTTGCGAAGCAATGAAAGAACTCACCTGTGATTTGTACCAGTGCAAAGGAGGTAAAGTATGTATTTTACCCATTTTGATACTTATGCAATTAGCTTACACATTTCCTTACTAGAATTATACAGAACTGTCTAAGCTTGGCTTATTTACCTTTTTTCCTTAACTTTTTCTTTTTTCTTTTTCTTTTTTCTTTTTTCTTTTTTCTTTTTTTTTTCCTTTTTTTTATTTTTTCTTTTCTTTTTTCTCTTTTATTTTCTTTTTCTTTCTTTTTTCTTTTTTTATTTTTTCTTTTTTTATTATTTTTTCTTTTCTCTTTTTCTCTTTTATTTTCTTTTATTCTTTTTTCTTTTTTTCTATGCAAATACCATTATTTTTATCATTACTTTTAGAATGTTGATACATTGGCTTGTGTCTAGCTTAACAGAAATATGTTCTTATACTTTTCAGAATGGCAATTTATTTTTACTTCTGTGCTACTGCTATGAAGATTTATACTATATAGAGTAATCTCTTACCATTAGGCATAACTTGTGAGAGCTGTTGTTATCCTCTTCATTTTTTCTTTGTATATTGTGCTGCCACTCTCAAAAATCATGTATTTTCTTAAAGTTTTTTAATTTTTTTCTAAACACTAAGAAATTTTTGTCTTTCATTCTTTGCTTTTTTTGTGAATCTTTGTCTTTTCTTGTAGTACTTTTGGTTCTCCCAATTTAAGACTACTGTCCAGACTCTTAGCTTTATTCTGGCTGGTTATTTGTATAACTTAAAAAATTATAACTGTTTTATTGATTAGTGTAGGTTTTTTTCATATTTGTCTCCAAATACATTGTTCTACATGCTCACCTAGAACTCATCTGGTCTCATCTGATTTTTAATATGCACATTTATGTTATAATCTTATTGTAAAGGATCATTGATACACTTCTTTCCATAAAGTGTGGTACTCCTCAAATTGTGGTAACAGTTTCCAGTGGTATAAGTAAGATCATAAACTTCACAGAATAAATTAAATTTCTTCCTTTGAAAATTTCTGGAATACATATTTGAAATGTTTCCATAGCATACAACCATCATCAAGGCTGTTTTGACCACCGACGGTTTCACAGTTGCCCTTCACTGCCTGGATAACTAAATATTGTTCAATGTCACACACAGAGGTCTATTTCTGACAACAGATTGTCGTTGCCAGCAGTGTGCCCTGGCAGCCAAGAGGGCAAACCGCGTCCTGGGGTGCAGCAAACACAGTATAACCAGCCAGTCAAAAAAGGTGATTATGCTGCTGTATCCAGCAATGGTGTGGCCTCACCCTGAGTACTGTGTGCAGCTCTGCACCCCACAATTTAATCTGAAGATCCTTGAATGCACCCAGAGGAGGGCAACAAACCTGGCAAAAGGGCTGGAAGACGTGTTCTATGAGGAGTGGCTGAGGACTTTGGGCTTGTCTAGTTTGGAGAAAAGGAGGCTGAGGGGCAAACTCATTGCCCTCTACAGCTTCCTGAGGAGCAGAAGTGGAGAGGGAGGTGCTGATCTCTTCTCCTTGGTGTCCAGTGATAGGACGAGTGCAAATGGGAGAATAGGAAGCATTTCTTTACCGGCAGGGCTCTATAATCTTTCTTGATAGTCTTCAGGCTGCATTGCTGGTGCCATGTGGAACAGCAGCAGTGGATAATAGCCTGAGGATTGCACGAGGTTTGGTAGTCTCTCAGTGACGTCCCTGATATAAGCCCCCATTAAGCAGCACACTTCCTTAGAGTGCATCAGACTGGAAAAAGGGTTCCTCTGTACCTCTCAGAAGAGAGTCGCCTACAACTGTCACCCGTCACCTTTTCTTAGTTGCACTGGTTGTTATACGTGGAGCAGATCAGGCTGCCTTACTCAGCTCCAGCACCTCTCCTGATATAGCAGGTTTTGCCTCTTCAGTCTGCAGAGCAGTGAAGCGATTCTGCAAGGGCACCTCAGTTTTTGGGGGAAGTCTCTTCCTCCTGCTGGTCTTTGCAATTACAAGCTTCCATTCTGTGTTACTGGCCTCCCTTCCTTCTGTGTGTGTCAGCGTGGGAGTTTTTGACTCTTTGGCTGTGGGTTTCGCACAACCGCAGACTGTGCTTGTAACCAACCACCTGTCTATCTCCTTCTCAGCCTCCCTGATGCTTCGCAGCCTCCTCCCCGCCTCCTGCAACTCAGCCACCTGCTGCAGGAGGTCTTCCACCTGGGCACACCTTTTGCAGGCAGGTGTGCTGCCTATCCCTGCCCTGGGAGAAAGGTCCAGGCACCTCCTGCAGTCTGAGGTCTGAACTGCAGCCTCTCCCTTCAGCTGCTCCATCTGGGTGGGGACATCAGCCACCACTGGGGTGGATGGTGCAGAGCCCTGAGCCCAAGCTGCAGCCTTTGCTCTCTGACAAGTGCCCACCTTTCTGCCTTGAGTGCCCTCGACCTGTGAAGATGGTCACAGGACAGTGTCCAGTGCTCGCCCAGCGGCATGCTCCTCCTTCGAAGGGGAGCCCTTCCCATGCGCCCTTCCGTGTGAACTGCTGCACAAACTGCCATGCCATGCCCTGGTTGACACCCCACACTCTGTTTGCCCATCCTGGTCACCGTGCTTTTGGTTGCTTGTGCTCCTCAGGCTGCTTTTTATAGTCAGGGAGTGCTCGCAGTTGCTCTGGCAACACCCAGGCCTCATCAGCACCTCCTGCAAGAGCTGCTGGCTCCTGGCAGGTCTTTCCACTGCCATTGTGTGTCCTGACCTCAGGAAAACCCACTGTGTGCCAAGCTTTGCTGCTCCGCTGCAGGTTGGCCCAGCTCCAGAGCAGCTGCCCTCGACCACTCAATGCCCCAGTGTTGAAGAGGCGTTTGGACAATGCCATGAATAATATGCTTTAACTTCCGGTCAGCCCTGAATTGGTCAGGCAGTTGGAATAGGTGATTGTTGTAGGCCCCTTCCAACTATTCTATTCTATTCTATTCTATTCTATTCTATTCTATTCTATTCTATTCTATTCTATTCTATTCTATGCCTCAGTACTATACGAGTCTTTCGTACAGCTGAAGATATTTCTAGTGTTTTTTGTAAGAATCACTTAAATATAATAAAAGCTCCTTACATCTTGAAGAGCGTTCAATTCAGAAGTGAGTGTCATCTTCAGATCCTTGCTGCATTCTTGGCTAGACACATAATTTAGCTTTTCCCTAAGCCAGCTCCTATCCATAGAGAAGATTTGTAAATGCAGTTAGATGACACTTTAAACTTGAGGTAGCTGGTCTAGAAGGACTGTAATGAAGATTGGGATCTCCTGATAATGCTTTATTTGGTAAAGTACTCAGTGTATGGTATGCCTGATTAAAACAACTCATCAATTTCCAAACTTATCATTATGCTAACCTCATAACTTTGTGCTCTTAATCAAAATGTTCAAGAGAAAATTAATCTGCAAAATATCAGAGAGGTGGAGAATTTGTTGCCTCTTGTCCTATCATGGGGAACTACTAGTCTGTTTGCCTCTTCTTTACTCCTTCCCATGAGGTATTTATACACATTGATAAGATCCCCTGAGCCTTTCCTTCTCCGTGCTGAACAGACCTGGCCCTCAGCCTCTCCTCATAAGGTAGATGCTCAAAACCCTCCGTCCCCTTTCTGGCCCTTCACTGGACCCATTCCAGGACGTCCATGTCTCTCTTGTGCTGGGGAGCTCACAACTGGACCCAGCACTTCAGGTGCTGTGAGAGTGCACTGATGATAGCTCAAGATCAGCAGTTTGTATTACACTCATCAAGGAGACAGGCAGGCAGAGCTCAGGTGACGTTATCCCCTGAAAGTGAGTAAGTGCCATTTATAAATAGTGCAGTAAAATACCGATTTACAAGCTACAAATTATGATTGATATCTCATACTAATAGAATACAAACAGCAGTGGTAATAAAAATTACAAATACTAGAATTTTATGTTAATCTAGTAACAGTATGATTTAATGGTAAATTAACGCTAACCAACATCTGCCCATTTGTGGGGTATTCCAAATGCACATGACATTAATTAAAAGTAAAAATTAATGAAATATTTTTAAATGTGAGAATTATTAAAAAATCCTAATGGAAAAATTGGAGATCTCACAAAAATTCTGAAATTAAAGATCTGTACTGGTACATGTCTTTCTGTTATTTCATTTTTCCATTTTGGTGATAGGTAAGTCAGTTCATTATTTTCCAAAATTTGTTTTATGTTTATGACAATTGTCTGTATACTCCCTTTCTTCCTCCAAGATTTTGATACTATTTACTTAACTGGGGGGGATGGTTTTTTTTATTTGGTTTGATTTTGGCCTGATTTTTCCATTTAGTTTTCTGTTGCAGTTTAGATTTACCATACATCTGTAATTTTGCTGGCATGACTTTCTCTTCTGGTTGAACGAGCTCGTGCCCGTATTCTCTGGATAGATGTGTTTATTGACTGCATTTTATGAAGCATGTTGTATTCTATCTCTGCTGTTTTATTTCTAAGCTTATTTTTTTACTTCAAAGCAAATTTGCTTTCTGGGCTGACTTGCTGAGTTTGCTACTGCCAAATGTTGCAGTCTTATTTTGTTCATCATTGAATTCTCTGAGGTTGCAATGTCGTGTTACTGTATTTACATGTCAGTATAAGGTCTTTTGTTACTAGTTTCTTGGATCACTTGCCAGGAACTTCATTCAAATAAATCTTTGATACTGAGGCCAACATATTTTTGAGAATAACCTCACTCTTGCTGCTGAATCTACTTTCAAAGAAGGATTTTCTGCTGGATTTTGTGTTGTTGTCATAAAACTGGTCATTATAATTTCTTTTTATTCTTGAAATAGAACCTATACTTTATTTTTTTTGTTTTGTTTGAAAGTATGAGTCATCTAACCACTTCACCATTACAAGTAGGGCACCAAAATAAGAGGATATAGAGTTGTGCCAATCGATACAGTATTACGGGTGACATTTTACTTCCATGTAAGGCTTCTATCATGGTTTCTTACTGACTAGACTCTGTTTTCTTCAGAATTTGTGACTATTATATTGGTGAAAATGTCACTAAAATTTTGCAATTTTTCTCAATTTATATTTACAGACAGCATTTTCTTTTGTATACTACCATACTATCAAGTAATCTCTAGCTCATCAATTAACATTCATTATATGCACATTCAACACTCTTTTTAAATTTGTTTTAACCTGTGGATGAAAATAGTGGTTTGAAATTTGTATATTATGTATCCAGTAGCTACACCATCTTATAACTCCAAAAGGCTAATTTGCCTACATTTTCCTCATGGGAGGCAACGATAACATGATTAAATTATCTGCAGTGCATAAGCTGCTTTATTTAAGACTTTCTCAGGCATTTATGTCCTTCACCATTTTATTTATTTATGGCAGCTTAACAAAGGGATGATAATGTATAAAAATAAGTGAAAAAAATGTTAATTTCTTTAGTGAAACATACAATTATTAATTTTAGCTACACTCTAAGTCTATTTTTTTCTTTTTCCCTTGAAGAAAATTTTCCAATAGGACCTCTTTCACTCCCTTACCCTTGAATAAAAGGTATGATCACTGGGTTGCTGTGAAAGACGTGAATTAGAAGTTCATATACCATGAACATGATTTAAAGAACAGTTTTCTCAACTATTGGTGACAGAAATCTTTCCTGTGTTAGTGAGGCATTTGCTGAGAAGGAGTGTTGGATCGAGCTCCACCAAGGATTAAGTAGTCTTCTGCCTGTCTTCCAGCTCAATATGCTTGGCCTCAGGTGTGGTCTGAGGGTGCAGAAAGAAGTGCAGCAGCTCTCAGCACACTCTAGACTTCTACCAGGCCTGACATTGAAATGACGAGTTAAAGATATTCAGGTTTAGGCTATAGGCAAATACAGAATTTTTGGCTACCAGCAACAGAGTTCTGTTGAATTGTGTTCCCCACTCTTCTGTGTTTTATGCTTATGCTGTCATTTAAGTATAAAATAAATTTATATAAACTCAAACTACAAAGATGGTGACTGCATCCTGAATGATTCTTCTACTGTTATGAGAAAATACACGCAGAAAGTTTTCCTATACTTTCATTGGGTGAGACGAGATATATAGACTCACTTGAATGCTCGGAGAGATTTCATATGCTAATAAGGATGAGTTGCAGAAAACAGCTTCTTTCTCAGCCAAGTATTTCCTGTGACCAAAAATAATATTATGGAGGGAAGAAATGGAAACTGTGCTATAGGCAGTTTTTACAGATTATTTTTGGGGGAACTGGTGATGCTGTAATCAGTGCGATGCCCGTAATGCCTAGGTGGTGTGATGTCCTCTGTTGCTCCCACCTGATCAGTTTCTGTTGAGATGTTGTATTTCCCTTCTGATGTGAAATGTTAATCACAGTTGAACTTGAACTGAAAACTCCATGTACCTGTCTCTTGGCATGAAAAAGAAGGGGGAAAAAGGTCAAAAAACAGATTCTGTGCCTCTCAACTGCTATATATAAACATTCTAGGAAGACAGAGACCACCAGTCACTGGGATATTTCAAAACATTGTTGCTTACTTCTGTAAACCTGTGTCACTCCCTGCCCTTGACTGTAAACGGGAAGTTATTTATTTCCTCAGTAAGCATATGATCAGATAGCTCTGTATTTCTACGAGTTAGTAATAAGACAGCTCTAAAAAGAGAGAAAAAACCTCAAAACTCCTTTTTTTTTTTTT
>VYXH01003095.1:336894-358239 GCA_013397275.1 Burhinus bistriatus
AAAGTTCTACAAAATTTTATTTGAGCATTAGATATAAGGGAAATTCTGAAGCATTAGTCTATCGGGCTGTAGCACAAACATTCGGGACGTCTTTTGTGCTGTATTTTTTTCTGATGGGCTTTGCCCAGTTGATACTTTTTGAGTAAGACCTGTTGTTAACAGAAAGTTTGTTTGCTGTGGGCATCCTACAGAGGAGATGTTGCTTATACTTGTTCTTTAGTCCTTCTGCTTTTTTTTTTTTTCCTACCTATTTACTTGCCAAAGTGTCTGAACACAAAACTAATAGCTTTTGTTATTGCTTAAATTGAAGTGCAACGCTGGTTTTAGAAGCCTGTTCATCAATACTTTATTATGAATCACTAGCAGGGTTTCATAGAACTGAAAACAAACTTGTTTTTATAAGATCAGAAACACTTCTTCTGCATGGATATCTATCAGCTTGAGATGTGGATATATATCAGCTTGAGATTTAGTATGGTAATTAAACTGATTAAGCCACAGCCAATTAAGAGATATTATTCATTTTTATTTCAGCAAATTAGCATGTTTTTTGACTTTTTTATAAATGCCATTACATAAAAACATAATTAATGATCTGATTACAGAGCAATTATTTTGATTGAAATCCTCTTTCCAGAAGCCCCTATCTTGAGGCAGCACCACTCTAAATCAAACAGAGCATGTCTTCACTAAGCAGAGCAGAATCTTAGCAGAATTCTCAAGACCTGTAACACATATGTGCCATAAAAAGGAAGAGAACAACATCAGTCCTCTGTTTGGATGACAATTATAATTTGCTAACATTGGCTGCTTAAACAGTTTAACAGTTTTACAGTGTAAGAGAAAATTAGTTTCCAAAATTTGTCAGGTATCTTGCATTTCTGGTCAAGAGTTGATGGTAATGAGTTCAGTGCAACAGAACAGGGAACAGAGCAGTGTTTCTTCCTCTAGAATCTGACTCATTTGACATTTAATTCTATGAGAGTCCGTCTCTTCCTTCTCCCTTCCTCCTGTCTCCCAGAAATCTGTATGACGTTGAGAGCTGAAGAACAGTAATTGTATTTGTAGTTCAGTGTTCACTGAGGACAAATTGTAACCTTTAAGAGTTCTTGGTTATTGTGATAGGTGAGTTGTGTTTTAAATGCGCAGAAGCAGCAGAACGATTTACCTCTCAAAGGAAGAGGATAGACGCATGTTGCAACATGCACTTCATTCTCCATAATAGACGCATCTCCTGTCTTCCATAGCCTTATCATCTACTACACTGCAGAGTCAAGCTGTTTTTCCCCAGTCTGCAAATCAATCCTAAGAGAATATCCTCTTTGTGAGTCATTTCCTGAATTTGCAAACTTGAATGCTAACCATCTATCTACAAATGGTAATGCATGTGATTGCTTATGCAGAAATAGAGTGCAAGGAGTAACATGCTACAAATAAATTCTCTTCATTGCAGTTGCAGTCACTGCCTTAATGAACTCTTATCTGTATTATTTCTTACCTTTTGAAGACTGCAAGAGTGGTTTGTATTTACTCGTTTATCTTTGTAATGAAAATTGTTCTGGACTTCACGTAGTCCATTTCTAGAGAATTGCTGGGGCAGAATAATTATTAATATAACTGGAGTCAAACCGGATGTCAGCAAGAATGTTGCTCGCATAAGGGCAGAAAGATTATTCATCCTTCATTCATACACAATCATACTTGTCTTTGGAAAGGGTGATGTATTTGGTTTTCATTATTTTCCTCAGGATGTAATATGACATAACGCTAAAAACAAATCTGCAAGTAGCACTTGCTGAGGTAACAATCCAGGTGATGGGAAGATGAACCTGAATATTTTACTGCCTGTAATTGAATCTGAATTTGTCCTACTGATTATGACTGTTTAAAAAAAAATAATCTCAGAATATTCTTCAGCCATTCCTGAGATAAGTATGCTACAATGTTGCAGGTATTTTTGCAAGAAGAAAACTCAGAATACTTCCTTCATCTACTATAATGCAAGTAATTAAATGTCAGTTGTAGAATAGTGAACACATACACTCTTCTCGCAACACTGAGAATATGCATCAAAGTCTATGAAATAGATGCCATTTGAGTTTGCTCAGAAATAGTCTGTTCTGTCAGGAATCTCAAGAGAACGCCCCAGCAATGCTTCCTCTTTTAGAATGAATCTGTTCTCCTTCAGTTCTACCAGTTCTTGTCATTCTGGCATATATCAAATTAACACCAATTTGAAGACTCCTTAGTTGACAGTGCAACACTTAGTGCCACTAGAATAAGTAAAGTAGTGGTTTATGGATTTGGTTACTATTAATATTGCTAAGATTGGTATAAGTCCAATTCAAGACATACAATTTTGAGTTTTTGCAGAAATGTAAATAAATTTTAAATCATCCAGAAGTCTCTGTGGGGCATATTTTTCCTAGATTTCAAAGAAATGTCAAAATGATTGAATTGCAGTTTGTCAAAAGAGCACTTCAGAAAAAAATAAATAAGATGTTGAAAGGCTGGGCTTGATGAGTAAACATTGTATTTGTTGGATTTTATGGCTGCAGAAGCAATTATGGGAAATTGGCATTTCAAAACAAGAAAAGTTTTCACTAAAAAGATTATTTTAGATGACTAAAATGTAGTAACTTATTACTACTTAAGGAACTATTATTACTTAAGGAATTTTTTTGGTTGTGTGTTTGCATTGAACACATCATAGAGTTTCTGGCCCATAACGGTAGCTCCTAGGCACTGCATGAATGCATATAAATGATAACATAATGTTATATTTTGTATGTAATAGGTAGTTATTCCAGACCATTATAATCCAGAATCAGCTCAAGATCATTGTCTGGAATCCTGGGTAGAAAAATACAGTAGGGAGCTATTATTATTGTAATCATACAAGTTATAGGGTATGGTTCTGTCACTTTCTGGTTTCTGAACTCTTGACTTCATGATCTTTTAAATTCCTTTTCACCTAAACATTAGCATTACCTTTGTGATAAGGAAATGATTTTTATATA
Organism: Burhinus bistriatus; assembly: GCA_013397275.1. Classification (NCBI taxonomy): domain Eukaryota; kingdom Metazoa; phylum Chordata; class Aves; order Charadriiformes; family Burhinidae; genus Burhinus; species Burhinus bistriatus. Next base: position 339,915 of record VYXH01003095.1, read on the forward strand.
TTAATAATTTCCAGGTGTTTATACTATATCTGTCAGTATGTTCAATGAGTGCTGACAAGTTGTTCAGTCTCAACTCCCCTTTTCCTTAAGTACTTATTTAAAGGGTAAATTTTATTTTCTTTAAATTTATCTACTTCTATTAATAGTTATTTAATCTGATTTTGGTAGAAAAAGTGGATTCAGGTGTTACCTTAGGACAACTATGTTTCAGATTCAAAAGTATGTTTCTAAAGGAAATCAGAATGTCCAGAGAATTATTGTATAGCCCGATTATGTTGACAAATTTGTTCCCATATATATCTATAAACTTAAAGCTAAGTTTAGCTAAAAACAGATGTTCTTCATCCTTTTGTTATTAGGAAAAAAAGGCAGCTGTCATTTATATCTGATGTGAGATAGATAGAGAGCTGGAAAATATCCATGAACTCTTGGCATTTGCAACCTTGGCATCACAGAGTCGTTGATCATATATTGAATGATAGGGAAGTGAAGCTGCCACTTTCCCGAACTGTACGATTGAGTAAAAAGTGAGATTACTCATCCAGAGCTTTTGGTATCAATGTGAACAGAATTGTCTTTATCCTTTTTTTTATACTCTCTTAAAATTCAGAGTTTTTTTGCCCATATTTTCTTTCATACAAGAAACCATGTGTAGCAACCATCTGTAGAAACCGTGCATAGTAAACCTGTTCTAGACAGTGCAGGCTTTTTTAACTTTTGATGAGACCTTCTTTCTGCACTTCTAATGGCAGTCCTGGAGAAGTACTGCCATTAGTTTACCAGTAAACTATACAAGCATGGTCCTGTGGCCACTCATAGTGTTTATTTTTATTATAGTCACTAACATAGTCTTGGCATATGCTAGCTGCCATTATGCTAGATGATTATCAGGCATGGTTTGGGATTTGCAGAGGTTAAGACAGAATGATAAAACCACCTTGTTTTGAAGGGGAAAATTCACCTTAACACCTTAAATATAATGAGTTTTACATCTCTGTGATAGCTTCAATCATGTTTCATGGTTAAGCTGACAGGAAAGCAGTGCATGTATATCTGTACATTTATACATTTGTACAAATCAGCCATCATGTTTGTGATATTGAGCAAGAACTAATAACACATGCTCTAACAACCTCATCCTAGCTTTTTTTAGCAAGAGGGGATTTTAGCATCATGGCACAAGGTCATCTTACAGGTGTGTTTTATGTAAGCATAATTTCCATGTCTATATATATTAATCTTAGACCTAGATTTGATTTCTAATATATGTATTTTTCATGGTGAAACACAATTTTTGTGGTATCTAAGTGAATGATACGATACTCCATAGGAGGCAGAAATTACATTGCAAATTTTAACCAAAAACAAAGGAAAAATATTGGTTTGTAAAACATCGTAAATTCAAAGAAAAGCACACAAATATATCACTAGTGAAATGGTTGCTTATTGTGAAATAAATGTAAGAGTGAGGCTGAATAACTGTGGAGTATTTGCTAATTTTTCCAATATACTCTGGAAAACTTGTGTTAATAGATGTTATTTTTTGTATGCATCTTTGAAACATTAGAATGAAACCATGACCCATCTGAAATTGTAAAAACACCTCCATGAGTATACCTTTACTATTCAATGGACTTTGAGTACATTCCTTTAACAACAAGACAAAGTGGATTCTCTCTTTTGTTAAAGTACCTGTTGCTTTTGCACAAATAATTTCAATTTCATTCTGGTACTGTAAAACAAAAAGCAGGATATTTAGACCTTTTATTGGGGCAGGGAGTTCTGTTTTTTTCACCCCCTGGCAGCTATCGAATCATAGAATGGTTTGGGTTGGAAGGGACCTTAAAGATCATCTAGTTCCAACCCCCCTGACATGGGCAGGGACATTTTCCACCAGACCCAGTTGCTCAAAGCCTCATCCAGCCTGGCCTTGAACACTTCCAGGGATGGGGCATCCACAACTTCCCTGGACAACCTGTTCCAATGCCACACTACCTTCAGAATAAAGAATTTCTTCCTAACATCTAATCTCAATCTACCCTTTCTCAGTTTGAAGCCATTACCCCTCACGCTATCTCTACACTCCCTGATAAAGTGATATAATCTGGAATCTCAGAGAAGAAGCAGTGCTGTTTGCCTACTGAGTTGCTTCTCTGAAAGAAATAATTCAATTTAAGAGGGAAACTTATCAAAAGTTCCATTTGAACAATTTTGTAGTCTCAGTTTACATTACAATAGCTATGAATGTAGTAAGCTCATCACACAACATACCTATATTCTCAGATTTTAAGACTAAGATTTTTATTATGGTGATGACTTGATATGAACAATTAAGAATATGAGCCCTCAGGTTATGACCCACTCTTTTGTCTTTTTAAGGGTCTGACTGTGCCCTGCCAGACAATTGCAGAGCTGCATTAGCATAGGAGCAAGGCTAAAGGCAATGCTGCATCTTCTCTAAAGAATACAAGTACAGTCTCTGTATCTAAGCAACAATCCTGTCTGATGCTGTATGAGGATATCATCTCTCATGCCTAACTATTCCTTTAATGGGACTGAATCCCTGGAGGCACTTGGATGAAGACTTGTCTGTGCTCAGGAGATGCCATACTGCAAAGTTTCAAAATATAGTGCCTTATTTCCTTAGTTTAACACAATTCTCCAAACAATTACAGGAGAATTGAACTAGCTCAACAAATGACTGCCTTCTCATCAGCTATTTAGATTAAGAGTATGTCAATCCCTACTTCAGTCAAAACAGTTGGGAGTTCTTCTGAAGTCGGCATAGAAATCATGACAACCAGGTATGGTTACTGCCATATGGAGTTCTCTGCTGAGAACCAGAACTAATTCAGTCTGAAGGATATAGACAACCCTACAGCTCTGCAAATTTTGACAGACTGATGGAGTGGATTCTTCCCCAACATCACTACCATACATTTTGATAAATTATTGAGATTTTTTCAGGAAAAATAGCAATAAAACCATACCATTGAGAATAAGAAGTCATCTTTAATGTTTATAAGTCCGTGGATTCATAAAGGGATGCTTTTGAAAAATGAAGTGGAAAGTGTGGCTTAATAGTAACAAACTGAACGAGTGAGCACACAGTTGTGTTATGTGGATCTATGCATTGACAAAATGCTCTTTGAGATTAAAATGTTTTCAGTCCTTAAAGAGGTAGTCATTATGCTCTTCTATGTTGGCTCTTCAAAGTTATAAAAAACTATTTTGGAAAGAAATTTTTTTTAAAAAACTCCAAATTTCTTTTAGATTATGAGCAGACTGCATGTTAATGAAACTGGTGCTGATTTTGCTCACTGAGGAAAGATAGAGACTTACTGGCACAAACAGGGAAGAATTTTCTCATTGACAAACTTTCTAGCTTTACTTTAGGCCGTGGGCATAACTGCAGGTCTCATACGAGAATTTAATGGGTAGCGTAGACAGATTTTCCTTCTTTGAGTTTTGAGAGGGCAGGATACTAGAATCTCTTGTTCTCATTGGTCAAAAACTTGGTCACCTAACCTACACATTATGTCAAGGAAAAGTTTTTCTAATTCCTAGAACGTAGATTTATCTGATTTCTGCTTTAATATGTGAAGAGTAGCTTAATATAATAACTCTCCATAAACAAGTAATTACATTCAGTGTTATGCTCTTGAAGTGAGAAAGATTTCTGCATCCAACCCACTGTCTGAAATGAGAACAAGTTAAGGAGCAGATGTCTTACTTGTATATCCATTTCCCCAGCAACAAGTTGCGTATAATGCTGTTAATTAAACCACAAATGGCTGTAATTTTCTAAGAGCTAATAGATCTATCTTTACAAGGTATATAATCAAGGATAAAATCAAGATCAGTAAGATGTACTAATCTTTCTTTCATTTTTTCTGTTACAGCAATATCTCTTGGGAGAGCAGCAGCCTTGAAAGATAAGTCTGAAAGATAAGGAGTCAGTTTGCTCTCTGTGGTTGCTGAGCCAGTCTGAACACCTGCTCTACTCTTGCGTAATTTCTCTGCACACAGCTTCAAAGAGTGTTTAATGATCACCCACAGCATTTGTAATAAAAACTGAATAAAAGCTCCATACAGAGAAAATAAATGCATCTCTAGTGAGCTTGAGCATTGACTCGAGAAATAGAATAAAACATAGTTCTTCAATATTAAATAAGACTTTCTCACTGAACTAGAGGTAGACAATTGATCTTTAGTTCTGTGGCCAAAGAAGAAATGCAGGAAAGACTGTTTTTATTTTGCTGGGTCTCACAAAGGAAGTCTAATTCAGGAATGAACAGCAGCCAGAGCAAAACAGAACAAATAGGCAAAATTTTTTTCAGGAGCTCATTCGGCAAAAAGACTGCATCATACTCTTCTGTATGGGGACCTTGCACAGATTATCTGGGCTTTGCACTCCCTGAGCTCTGAAGTCACAATGGCCAGGCTTAAAAAAACAGCTGAATCCTGATCTGAAGTGTCCAAGAGGAGGAGTACCAGCACAGACAGGGTGACCTGCTTACCTTGTGCCATGTTGTGCACCTGTGTAAAATTGAATGATCCTACCGATTTCAACACAGCAGTGCCATTCACAGCATTGAGACCCTGTGCTTTATTTGCACCGTCAGTCAGTTCCTGTAATCAATTAAAAGCTTTTGTTTGAGCCTGATGTTTACTTCAAAATCACTTGAGAAAATGGATGATTTTTTCCACAGTGGATGGGCTTGAATAGCAATGGGTCAGAGCTAGGGAGTACTTTACCAATAAGCAGTTCAGGGTTGAAGGAAGATTACTGTTGTTATAATTCTCTTCAAAATAATTTTAGCTTGTTGAGTTTCACTCTCTTGGTTTTGTATCACAAAACACTTGCCTAGATATCTCATCAAGATTTAGATTGCTTAGATGTGGTTTGAGCAAAATATTTTAAAATCGAAATGTCTCATGTCCCACAGTCAAAACTGGTTTAATTTCTAAATTTGAAAGCTATGATAATACTATGCTACAACCTTTAAAGATATTTAGTCCTTACTGCATCACTCAATACCTGCTAATATAAATAATGGATGATATAAAGAAAAGTAGATGTGAAAGGAGATTCCATTCCTATTTCAAATTAAATTAAAAAGCATCTGAAAGCTTTAAGTATCTTGCTTTCTTTAGCAAAAGGATCTGTTTTTTTTCTTCAGTTAGAACTTGTTAAACACAATTTTTGTTTTAAAAAAAAGAATGATCTTTAAACAACCATGTTTGATTTTTGCTGATGACCTTCACTTCAAGGCACGCCCCCCAACAACAACAACAACAAACCCTGAAAGATTTTGTTCACAGTAGAAAACCAAGGTTGTTATAAATCTCTGCTAGGTCTGGTAACATGTATTTCAATTCCCATTAATTAAATGCCTTCAGCAAAACCAATTTGCCTTCTTGGAGTTTCTGCTAGTCTATCTTAAATGTCATCAACATCCAGAAGAGACCTCTGGGCTTTCTGTGCTGCTGCAGCACGCAGATTTTGCAGCATATCGTGGAAGGGCACTGTCTCACCACAGCACCATCTGCTTGAAAGTGCAGGGGGAAATGCTGAACACTTTCCTGAGTTTCATGCCATAAAAACAGTAAACAGGAGCTCATTAGCCTACAGCAGTTCCCATTGTAATCACATTATATTCATGCAGAGAAAATTGGCTGCCTGAACGGTAAGTCCTTCGTATTGTTTAACACTGGTTGGATGCTTCCTGCCACTTCTACAACACAGTTCTCTTCAATTGTTTTCACTACATGAGAAATATATTGTGGATGTTCAACTCAAACAACATTTTGCAATGTGAATGGAAGTCAGCACTTCAGAAAAACAGTCTAAAATGGAGTACAGTTTCTTTGCTTTCTAACATTATCACATTTTTGGTTTACTGTAATAACTTTCTTTGAGAAAAAGGTAAATGATCTTGGTAAAAAGAGAAAAGCAGTAGTTCAGATATCAGAAAGATAATCTTGAATTGTGTAAGGGTTAATTAAGTAGATTACAAACACTCTGAAAAATTACTCCAGTACTTTTTTTTCCCCCTTGAGTCATGTAGTTCTTGTAATTTAAGAAGTTGTTTGGCTTTGATAATTTCTGTAAAAAGAGGAAAGCAATTATGCTCTACAACATTGAAGTTTCATCCTGATGAAGGCTAAACAGAAGTGGCGGATGGACAGAACCTTTCATGCTTCATAGTGGTATCCACTATTGTCGATAAAGTTGTGCTGGTTTGTCTCAAACAGAATTATGCTACTGCTTGTGTAGGCTTAGTTTGGAAAGGCACCCTGTTGTGGATGGAGTGATGCACTTCACTCATAAGAGAGAAACAGCAATATATTTATTGATATAAAACAGCAATTTAACAAAGTTTGATAGTAAATGTGACGGTGGTTTAATAAGATTTGATGGCAAGGTACACTAGGCTATTTACTGCATAGAGGACAGGGTCAGACAATACTGTCAGGGAGATCCTCCTGTCGAGTCATGAGTTCAGAGGGGACCCCCTTATTTTCTAAACTCCTTCTCAGAGAGGAGTCTAGGTGTGGCTGGTTCCAGCCCTAAACACAGATGTGGTCAATGGTTTATGTCTAAAGGATTATATATGCACAATCAATTTAAGATATAATCTTAGTGAAGCTTCAAAGTTTAGCATGTTATTAGTCAATTACCAAGGATCTGTTGCAGCAAGGAATCTCTCAACCTTGAGGAGTAACCTTGAGACATGTCCTTACTCAAGGGGAGATCCTGGCGTGAAGCCCGCTGCCGTGCAGGAGAGCTCAAAGGGCTCTTGGGGTCCTCACTGTTTATGGGGTAAGATGATTTGACTCATAGTCATACTTGCATATCAACTGTAGATGTTAATTTCTTCCAAATTTGGCTTGAGTTGGACATTGACCAGCACTGTAGTTAGGTGAGCACATTGAAATTAGCCCTTGGTTATGTGTTGTTATCTGTCTCCCCCAAATTCACTTTGACCAGACACACCCATCATGACCACCACTGGTTATCGCTTGAGCAAGCTTATGGGAATAGGACAGGCTGGAGCGGGGGAGGGGGGGAGCACAATGTTACACACCCCAATCTGTTGCCCTACTAGCAGCAAATATCAACAAATGAGAGGTTTAAACAGTCTAATATAATAACATTGCTCCATTTTTTCTGTTTAAAACCTTAACCTTCCTATTTGCCTCAGTCTCCAATGGTAAGGGGTCTAACCACACCACCCAAGTCGCAGAAGGCAAGTCAGGGACTGGGAGAGTGAGGAAACACCCACTGTAGGAGAAGGCCAGGTTCAAGACCAGCTGAGGAACGTGAAGGTACACAAGTCCGTGGGACCTGATGAGATGCATCCACAGATCCTAAGGGAACTGAGGATGAAGCTGGCAAGCCACTATCCATCATATTTGAGAAGTCGCGGCAGTCCAGTGAAGTTTCCACTGACTGGAAAAAGGGAAACATAACCGCCATTTACAAAAAAAGTAAAAGAGAAGACCTGGGGAACTACAGGTCGGTCAGTCTCACTTCTGTGCCTGGCAAGATCATGGAGCAGATCTTCCTGGAAACTCTGTTAAAGCATATGGAAAATAAGCGGATGATCAGTCACAATCAAGGGCAAATCATGCCTGACAAATTTGGTGGCCTTCTACGATGGCGTTACAGTGTTGGTGGATAAGGGGAGTGCAACTGACATCATCTACCTGGACTTGTGCAAGGCATTTGACACTGTCCCACATGACATCCTTGTCTCTAAATTGGAGAGACATGGATTTGATGGGTGGACCACTCAGTGGAGAAGGAATTGACTGGATGGCTGCACTCAAAGAGTTGTGGTCAACGGGTCGATGTTCAAGTGGAAAACAGCGACGAGTGGCATTCCTCAGGGGTCAGTACTGGGACCAGTGCTGTTTAACATCTTTGTTGGTGACACGGACAGTGGGATTGAGTGCACCCTCAGCAAGTTTGCTGACAACACCAAGCTGTGTGGTGCAGTTGACGTGCTGGAGGGAAAGGATGCCATCGAGAGGGACTTGGACAGGCTTGAGAGGCTTGAGGGTTGGGGCAATCCCATGAACAAATACAGGCTGGGTGGAGAATAGATTGAGAGCAGCCCTGAGGAGAAGGACTTGGGGATGCTGGTTGATGAGAAGCTCAACATAAGCCAGAAATGTATGCTTGCAGACCAGAAAGCCAGCTGCATCCTGGTCTGCATCAAAAGCAGCGTGTCCAGCAGGTCGAGGGAGGTGATTCTGCCCCACTGTTCTGCTCTTATGAGACCCCACCTGGAATACTGCATCCAGCTCTGGGAACCCCAACATAAGACGGACATGGACCTGTTGGAGCAGGTCCAGAGGAGGCCACAAAGATGATCAGAAGGCTGGAGCACCTCTCCTGTGAAGACAGGCTGAGATACTTGGGGTTGTTCAGCCTGGAGAAGAGAAGGCTCCAGGGAGACCTTATAGCAGCCTTCTAGTACCTAAAGGGGGCCAACAAGAAAGCTGGAGAGGGACTTTTTACAAGGGCATGTAGTGATAGGACAAGGGTTAATGGTTTTAAACTGGAAAAGAGTAGATTTAGATTTGATATTAAAAGGAAATTCTCTACTCTGAGGATGGTGAGACAGTGGAACAGGTTGCCCAGGGAAGTTGTGGATGCCCTATCCCTGGAAGTGTTCAAGGCCAGGCTGGATGGGGCTTTGAGCAACCAGGTCTAGTGGTACGTGTCCCTGCCCATGTCAGGGGGGTTGGAACTAAATGATCTTCAAGGCTTCTTCCAACCCAAACCATTCTATGATTCTGTGACATTTCTTTTGCTGTGCTGTGTGTGAGCTAAGGATAGACATTGCGAAGCGGTTTGCTGTGCTGTGTTTGGCTACATGTACAGTAATATGTTTCAGGAAGGTAAATTCAGTTGTGGATTTCTTGCATGTCAGCTATTGCATGCTAACTGTCCTTCTGTACACTCTTTTGTAAATTCAGCTAGTACAAAAATTTAGTGGTTTGTATATTTTTTTTAATGAGGTCATCAAGACACAAATGCTTCATAGCCTCTGAGGTCTTTTACATTTGTAATGAAAAACAATTGCTATCCAAACTGTACTCAGGGTTATCAAATGGGAAAGTCAATGTTTTTCATTGTTTTATATTTTTTTTCCCCTCCTTCTTTGTATCTCAGTTATGACTAAACTGAGATACAAGAAAGCTCTTCTGTAACCTTGCAGAATCAAATATGGTGATGGTGGTATCAAATGTGCTTGTTGTGGTGATGATATATAAGAAAAAAATAAGTACTTTCGTTCTGTTTCCTGATATGCTTATCCTGAACATCTTTCTCAGGTGTATTTAACATCAGTCTGTGCTTTAAAGGGTTTTTATTTTATTTCTGTGCTTTATCAGTGAAACTTTTTAAACAGAATTTATGGCCTTATGAGAGTGAAAGGGAATTTTATAGTTTTTCATTTGAGACAGAGACTGAATATCAGTAATCTGATTATTATACAACTTTAATTATGTTCAGTTTTTTGGTATAAGTTAAAGAATATGAAGAGGGAGAAAATATTTAGAACAGCCTTTGGGCTTTCACCTGAGTTACAGTTGAAGTCCAAAACTTTATCCTTTTCTTGTGGTATTATGAGAAACAGGGAATCCTTTGACCTGTATATGTTTTCTCCTGCCTTTGTGCCCTAATTTGCTTGCTTTTACCCTGATTTCCCAGCATTTTCCTTTGAGTCTGTGCTATATTCATCCAATTCCTCCCGACAAACATTTGAGATTGGCTGGAAACAACCTTGGAACTTCATTTGGAACAATTGCCCCCAGCTGGACATCAGGTGCATCTAGGGATCCTACACATCTCTTACCTGGAGCACTGGGGCAGAGCAAAGCTGGAAAACCTTTTATTTCCGTTTAAAAATATTGTGATATTTTTCTTGTTTGTTTGTTTGTTTTTAAGTAAAGCCCAATGAGACTCATCTACTCCTTGAATTTGAACTTTACATGCAAGTTTGGTATCTAAGGTACAAGTTTAATGGAAAGATCTGTTCTCTTCTTAAACTGTCCTATTTTGTCACATGTTAAGTGAACCTACTTTGGCCTATGTTTTCTGTAGGGAAAAACTCTTAGAGATGCTTCAATGTTTTAAGATTTTTTGAAAAGCTTTTTAAAACCTGTTTCACCTCAGTGATATGATTAAACCATGAAGCTCAAATACATGCTTTTCCAACATGTATTTGAAAACAGAATTCTGGACTGTTACACATTATTTGAGTAGTAATTTTAGCTGTCAACAAATGATTTTATTAGTTAATTTGTTATTTCTTTCAAGGAAAAGAACTGTAGTCATTGATTAGATAAACTTAATCTGAGTTATTATTGTAAGAAAGTAAAGGTAAAGAACGTATTGTAATTCCGAAGTGCTCATTCCTTATCCTATTTGTTTTATTTTAGCAGATGTCTTGCTTTTCACAGCACCTAGTGCATCAGAATTGTTTATAGTCCCAGTTTGGCTAATTATAATATAAAAATATTATTGGATGTGGGTAAGGACAGAAAATCTACAAAGAGTTAAATGTTTGGAATAAATATGCCATTTTCTTTAGTGCTTAAATATTTCTTCTAATCCCTTAGCTACCTTCATTAAATCTGGAAAATTGTTGTAGTCATCATTTGTGGGCATATGTGTTAATCTTGATTATATGATAAATGGGGATGTAGTTTTTAATCACCATATAATTAAGGAAACAATCATAATCCCATGAAAGATAGTAAATACAAATTAAACTGTTGAAGTCTTAATTGTAAGTGTTAATGGACTGAAATGTGATTTAACCATGGCCCAGAGAAAAACTGAAGATTTCTGAGACTGTATTTTTGGTACTTGAGAGTTTTCCTGGTATAGACTCAATACAATCTACTTCTTGAGTTATTCAACAAACACTAGTCCAATTTCTTCCTGTGTTTTAGTGGTGTTCCATTGGACATTCTAGGGAAATCTGTGGAATAGATATATTGAGGGAGACTAGACATATGAAAAGGTAGTTCTTACTTGAGATAAATCTCACAATTATGCCGTTTGATAAAACAGACAAATGTCTTATCAAAAAGGAGGGGGCTTCTAGTCCTTCCAAAACACTGCAAACTCTGTAAGCTGTATTTTGTTTTCCATAATTTTCCATGCAGACTTCTGCCAGGAGTTTGGATTTATAATACTACATGAAAAAAGGGCTCTGAGGATCTTTAAGATCTGTAGAAATCTGCAGCTACTTCAGTTTCATGCTGATTTTTGATATATCACTGTTTCATTAATAAAATTTCAAATTCTGCTCTCGTTCACCACACTGCTTTCACTTCTTTTTATCTTAGTGTCCTTAGAAAACTTTCACAGTGTATTCCTTTTTCCATCACCTGCACCATCAGCATGTGAGACAGTGCTGGCACTAGAGTTGCTGAAGTTATCTTCTGCAGACCTTTCTTGGAAAGACATCCCAGTTGACAATTCATGTTTGGTAGTTACCTCTGGAGGATTTTGGTTTGTTTTAGTTTTTCTTTTGTTTTTTTTAAACATCTTTATATTGTCTTTATGATAAATTAGCTAGATGTATCTATACTGATTCCCTTAGAGCACGCTACTGAGTGTCAAAATAGTACAGAAGAAAGATATATGAAGATATATGGTTGGAAGGATCTCTCTCTCTCTCATCGTAGCTAGCTCTTGGTATGTTTATCTGCATGAATTTTGAAGTGCAAATGTATTGTCTTTTTCCCTAAGTATCATTTTTTCAGTTTACTGATACTTCAGATTACATACTTAAAATATTTATTTTCTTGGTTTTATCTTGTCTATTAAACTAATCCATTATTTTAGAAATCAAAAAGTGATCTTTTTACTTAATTTTCTTCATTCCTCACTTTTATCAAGCACTCTTATACGGGTGGGTTTTTTTTCTCTGTTTGTTTTGTTTTGCAGAACAAGTCAGTTCATAGATAGAAAACTGAAACCTTTTTCGGCTGCTAGCAAGGAATTAGTTCTGCACTGCAATCTGTAAATTGAACTAGTTTGCAGATGGTCCTCTTATCTGTATGCTTTAGAGAGATTAAAACCTTGGGGTCTGGAGTACTGACTGACCTCTGCAACTTTAAATTTTTTGTTCTTCTTCTTTGTTTTAAAGCAATTTATTTGTCAATTCTAATGTCCAGGGTTTTATCCATGAAGCTTTTAAGCTTATTAGGAACCTACCATCTGGAACAGTATATTAGCAAAAGCTTCTCAGAGGAATCTCTTATAATTACAACATATTTGTGTGTACTTAAAAATATATAACTTCTTGTCAAGGTTGAGAAGTCAACTTGGATTTCACTCCTTTCAACTATGACTTTCTACATCTAACATAACAATTTTTACCATTTTCCCTTTAATAAATCTTTGCTTTTTTTCATGTTGGATTAAACAATCCTGAAATAATCTGATTCTGAATATGTAATTTAAAGTAGAAATTGATCTTTCAGTCAAACATGCATATACAGTGAATTAAAAAGTAAGGGGGCAAGATATAATCTGAATGAGAGCAGATGATATATTTGGAGGGTAAATGTTGATCTTGATTTCTATGACACACATGGACAGGTAGCAAAGCACAAGCTCATCAAGTCTCACCAGTTACTATTATGTAAATGACATACTTCACATTACTATGTATTTTTCAATGGAGTATAACCTTGATAAATATTAAGCAGAGGTGATTACGCTTAATAAACCTGTACTATTCTTCAGGCTAAACTTATTCTTATGTATTATAATTAATATAACATTGCTACCTGTCGTATTATTCATCCACACCAATTATTTTTAATGATAGAGTTAATTTTAGCAATCTTCTAAATTTAAAAGAAAAACTGCAAACATATTATTTTATAATTAATTGTTTAAATTATTTCTTTAAATGATGAGTGTTGGGTTATGCATTTATTAAAATGTGTTTATTAAAACAGTTACATTATAAATGTCAAAAACACCAGCATGAAGTTGTTCAAAGGAAAGAGTAAATTGAGTTTGTTTTAACTATTTCATTTCTTGAATGCAGTAGAAATCTTTCAATTTTTTTTTGGTTCTAGAAATTAGATGTTTTTTCCTTTATAATATCAACATTTCTTACAAGATGGTAAAAGCATTTCTAATCTAAGAATGCTGTTTGCAAATGATATAGGATGGAAACCGAAAGGCCATGGTTTTGCACTAGGTGTGTTTACAATTTCCTTCCACATGATGCAATAACATGCAGAAATACCCAGATTTGCTTGGAGCAAGACTGGTACACCTACACATCCTAGGGCTGTATTGGTCAGATATGATAACCCCACAGCTTGGAAACTAAGTAACTGTGTTAATGTGCAACTGGACCCAGATATGTTGACACTGATTATTCTGGCTCTGGAATGACTTTGAAACACTTTGTACTGTGTAAAGTATACATATAATTTATGTTTTTAAACTACCATAACTCAGATTGGTGACAAAGGGAGTCACCTGGGGTCAGTGTGGCCTGGTGCTCTTTCTCTCCGAAGTCTGCCCACAACTCAGTCCTGAGAAAGTTGACTCTGGGCTGCTGGGAGTCCTCCACTTTAAAAATTTTGCATCTTCAAGACCACGTTGTCATCATGATTGAAAGATTTTAAAACTCGCAGATCTTATTAATGGCTTCATTTTTTTTTTTTTAGGGATTGCAGGAGGACCATGCTATGCTTACGTCTAAGTATTTATCAAAGGCTCAACTTCACTTTATAAAAAAAAAAAATAAAAAAAAATTGTCTAATCTTTGTATATGCAGCCCATGAGAAACAAAATAAAAGTTAGGTAGCTATGAAAAACCTTTTTATATGGATACTTAATTTTATAAGTTAACTAGTTCAAACACGATGCTTAATCTTTAGTTATACTGTGAGTGCAGCAAGAATTTAATCATTATTTCAGTACTGTCTATGTGATTTATTTATAAGAGCATTTTAAGAATATTCTATTAATCAATTTTATAGCTTGGTTATGATGCTAAATATCCCATATACATCTTTTAATCGTTTGCTAGTTACTACGTTATGGAACTGACATACCTGTTTCTTGGCTATCAATTACATTACTCTTCTGTTGCGAACCTTATTTTCAAAATCCTCCTTCTGGTAGTCTCTTGACACAAATTGATCACTGGTGTTCTGCCTGCTCTGTTTTGGCTCAGAATAGAGCTGGTTTTAGCTGTTTCAGAACAAAGCCTGGTAAGTTTGATAAAAACCTGGAGCTGTTTCAAAGCTCAGGGGTCCCTTTTTGGAAGTTAGTTTCTAGTGATGTCTGAAGTAGCTCCCAAATTTATTTGATTTACATTTAAAATAGCTTCTAGAAATTCTTCCAGCTTCTGGCAAACTCAGAAGCTCCTGCCAGACCTCTCTAGGTAACATGAGAGAGCATAGAAACTATAGCACTGGGTTCCTGTTACTGCGGGATTTCTCCATCTCTCTGAGGAAGTAGCCACCGGAAAATTCAGTACAACTGATGCCAGTACTCCGGTGGATGAAAGCCATAGTACTCAGATGATTTCATTTCTTCAGATTATGAAGGTGATTATCACTTATATGTAGATCTAAGTGATGCTAAAACACCTGGCATATAAAAACCCCACTTTTTTCAATTATAAACAATGACATTATTTTTTCTTCATCTCAGGATCCTTTAGATTATTCAGAACATACTGAAGAGTCCAAATTGTGCAGTAAGTGGTCGGCTGAAAAGAGGTAAGCCCTCCAGCAGTTTAAGTCTGACAGAGTACTCCCATGAACAAAAAGTATCACAAAGTGGAGTAAGCATGTGAAAATCATGTTTCAGGTTAAGAAACATACACTTTCTTATGATCTTATGAGCTTGGGAAAAATGTATGAACTCCATTGACACAACTATACATTTTTCATAGCTTCCATATGAAGAATTCTCATTTGAAACTAGTGTATTTTGTGTATAATGTAAAAATGTATGTAGAGAGGCTTCATCTTCTTTCTTAACTGCTTCTAGGATCTTCTTTTTAAAAATGTTAAGCTGCTGAGTTATGTTTGTGACTTAATTATTTAGAAAAAAATGGGAGAGGGTAGGTTTTCATTGTAGTTTTTCTCCAATTTTACTTGACTTGAGTGAATCTACTTCATGTCAGTTACAAGAAGGGAACCGTAACAATCTAGCCCTTGAATTATTGTGGGGAACTAAAGCATCTTTGATCATTTTTTGTAAAGTTTAGGGCAAAGAAGAAGCACAAGGTCATGATAGTATGACCTCTTGTGGTTGCAGATCTTTAATTTTCATCTGCAGTCAAACTGGACTGTGTCTTTAATATTTTATGTCATAAAACTTTTTTGATGAGATGAGGAATTTGTCACTCCCCTTGGCAGCTGTTACAGTGACTAAAAATTCTCATTGTTAATACGCAAACCTATATATTTACTAAAAAGAGAAATGGATAGGAGTTACTATCAATT
This sequence comes from Burhinus bistriatus, assembly GCA_013397275.1. Taxonomy (NCBI): domain Eukaryota; kingdom Metazoa; phylum Chordata; class Aves; order Charadriiformes; family Burhinidae; genus Burhinus; species Burhinus bistriatus. The sequence continues at coordinate 355,434 of VYXH01003095.1, forward strand.
CAACAAATGCAAAATGGAATTTTTTTTCTAGGTTCACTAGAAATAAAACCTAGAAATAAAACACAGTCAATGCAGAAGAATTAAAATGAAATTTATATTAATGGTTGAGAAAGAAGAAAACCTTTGAGGGAAATAATTTTCTGTCCAAAGCTAGGAAGGAAGCTAAACAACATTTGTTAAAATATTATTAAGCCAGGAGTACTCCAGTTTGCCATTATTCCCTTAGTAAGATTTTTTTGTTTCATTCAGTGAATAGAGGGTTCTCAGGAGCATGTCTTGTCTTAAAAGTTTCAGTGTTTACTTTTTCTTCTTGTTATTTACTTTGAATTGGTACTTCACAGGAAATACTAAAAATGTTTGGAAAAAAAAAACAAACAAAAACCCAAAAAAGATTGTTGTCCACTGGAATTCTTCTTAGATCATAATTGGTTATATTCAATATCACTAAGTTCTGAATTAGCAATAATCCTAAAACAAAAATGCAAAAAAAATAATGAAAAAATAATGTTACTCATTCTTACTTATGCACATTTTTACTTATTGGAACTTTACAAATACTAAAGATGTTAAAATTATCGAAGTCAATCCACCTGTGGAGAATTTCCTTTTACCGTAGCAAATTTCCATTTTTTTTTATTGGCAAGCAGTCTCCCTGTTGTTAATTTTAGTTGTCCTCTTCGCATTTTCTCTGGCTTTCTGAACTATTAATCTCCTTTTGAAGCAGCCTTTCAATATCTCTCACTGAATGGAATTTCTCTGTATAAACCCTCATACATGCTAACAGACCCTTTATCTTATAAAATCTCTTCAATGCTCTGATTATTAAATTTTTGGTATTATTTCATCAAATCTGCAGAGCTGCTTGGGGACAAGTTCAGCAGCACTCTTAATCACCACACTGACCATGATATCCTATGAAAACATGAAAAAAAACCCCACCAAACTGAAGTTGTTTGGAATAGATGTAGTCATAGCAAATAAAAGGATCCACTCCCACTCCCTTAAATCTGGCTAACTTTACAGCACAGGGAATTCCTGGTTTTCATTTTGTCCTTTTCAGACAGATTGTTTAACATTTGGCAATATTTGTTAGTCAAAATGTTAGTCAGCTACAGTGATGAAATTTAATTACTCTGTTGGATGAAAAATGTCTGTCAATCATACAATATATGAAATTTACAGGAACTGTTTTCTGTTAAAAAATGTTTTATAAGCTACATACATATTATCAAAATCCAGTTTGTGTATAATAGAGGGTAGCATCATAGATGCTCTCAGCCAGCTCCACAAAGCAAGCAATTGAATCTTACACAAAATTATCCAACATTAGTTATAATTTTCATCCATAGTAGTATGATATTTGCTAAAAGTACAGAACGGATTTTATATTGATAGCAGGTACAATTCTTCTGGTAAGTACTATATGGCACAGTTTGGCAAACATTCTCCAACCTTCTGCTGAAATCAGATTTTTATTTTATTTTTTTGACTCAGAGGTGGCTAACAGTGGCAAATTGAATACAGATGAGATAGATTTTAATTAAATTCAGTTGTTCATTCAGTGAAGCCTGCCATCTGATTTATATTTTTTCTGGACCCACATTCATTTTCAGAGGTGTTTGTGCCAAGTGAATCTTTGAGAGTGCATCTACAATGACATGTCCTTAACACAACTGTCACAATGAGGGTTTTCCCACTAACTTCACAGAAACAAAATGAGCCTTTTCATGCAACGAAAATGGACCAGAGATCTCTCTTCATCTAGACATAAACATCTGCTGATGACCACCTTCATTAACCACTGGTCTTAAAACATCCCTTAGTGTTTTAAAGGTTTAGATATCTGGTACCATATATCATTTTATTTATAAATATATATATACGCACATGCACACACGCATATGTATCGTTACCATTCATCACTGTTTACATTTCTACAGCTGGAACATTATTTGTCGTGGTGAAAAGATCAGAAATCTATGCACTGTGTGCAGACATTCTAGGTTACAGAAGATGCAAGAAAAATTTGGACCAACGCGTGTGTCTTGACAGCCCTTGATCAGTCTCTTTCAAAAGGTGATGGCTTAAATGTCCTTATAGGAAAGCAGAGCATATCACTCTATGCATACAAGAAAAGGGACACAAATGTTACTATTTGAACTCACTAATAATGACACTTAGCTGAGACCATCACGAAAGTTCATCTCCTCTCCAGTCAGCAACTTTGATTTCCCTTTACCTGTTCTTCCCTGTTGTAAGTTACTTTCCTTCCAGATCAGAGCAATTTTTGCTCTAATTTAATCGGTTATGCCCAGATTTCTTGTCAAAATACAGCTGAAACTAACAGCTAAGTTGTTTATGGCCACAGACGAGGGAAGGGAGGGATTTTTCTTACCTCACTGTTGTTCCTGGTATGCTCTTTATACTGAACAGTACACATCATTGCTGTATTCCACTCCTTAGTAACACAGTCATAAAATGACAGGGGTTGGAAGGGACCTCTGGAGATCATCTAGTCCAACCCCGCTGCCAGAACAGGGTCACCTAGAGCAGGTTGCACAGGAAGGTGTCCAGGCAGGTTTTGAATATCTCCAGAGAAGGAGGCTCCACCATCTCTCTGGGCAGCCTGTTCCAGTGCTCTGCCATCCGCAAAGCAAAGAACTTCCTCCTCATGTTTAGATGAAACTTCCTAGGGTCAAGTTTGTGCCCATTACCTCTTGTCCTGTCACTGGGCACCACTGCAAAAAGTCTGGTCCCATCCTCCCGGCACCCTCCCTTGAAGTATTTGTAAGCATTGATGAGATCC
>VYXH01003095.1:358430-385446 GCA_013397275.1 Burhinus bistriatus
CACAACCCTCTGAGCTCTATCTGCCAGCCAGTTTTCAATCCGCCTCACTGTCCATTCGTCCAACCCACACTTCCTAAGCTTGCCTATGAGGATGCTGTGGGAGACAGTGTCAAAAGCCTTGCTGAAGTCAAGGTAGACAACATCTACTGCCCTCCCCTCATCTATCCGTCCAGTCACATCATAGTAGAAGGCTATTAGATTAGCCAGACATGACTTCCCCTCAGTGAATCCATGTTGGCTACTTCTAATAACCTTCTTTTCTTCCAGATGCTGTGAGATGACACCCAAGAATGAGCTGTATTAGCAAAAGTTGCAAGGTCTGAGCTGCTGCATAGGAGCTTGCTGCAAAGGTCTTTGGGTAGCACACTAAAACAGTACACTAACCTTGTAAGATTAGCAGCATATAGAAAAAAATTTACAGTTAAAGTCTTGAATTAAGTTTTACCTTGAATTTCTTAACTTAAAAATTCCAATGTGCACCTTATATCTCTAATGCAGTATGTAGTACAATGTATTATTGTTATACAGACCATTTAGATAATCTAGATAAGCACACTTTGCATCAGCGGTAAGATTTTTAAGCTAAAATGCTGCATCAGAAGCCTATTGACTTGATCAGAGTTTTCTGCCAACAGAGCTATGGCAATGACCAAGGCCAGCTCCAGCAGAGAGAAAGTCAGGTGAATGTCATGAGGTCCCAAGGGACGTGTGTTCCCAGGAAATACAGTAGCCCTGAACACTGACTTGTGCCTTTGTAGCGATTTGGACTCCCTCTTGCCATGTAAGTTCAGATAGACATTATCTGAGGCATCCAGCTAGGTGAGAAGATTGTTTGTCGCCAGCTGGACAGAAATACGTGTGCAACACTGAACTGTGAAGGCTGTAAAGAGAAGACCTGAAAGAACTGTCCTTAGGCTTTAAGGTAGGACTCACATTCCTAGATGTAATCACAGCCTGTCTGATTCCCTCATCATATGAGCAAGGAGCACATGTGGAAATTGCAAAGACAAGAAAGACTGGAGTATCTTGTCAGGCAAAAAGCATTTGATCATTTTTGCATATCTATATTCTTCTATAAATTGTCTTTAACTATGTATTCAAGGGCCTTTTGGAAATGTACTTTTTGATAGCTGAATTTTGTATTTTTTTAAATTCTGTACTAAGTATAATAAAGAACCGTTATATTTGCCTATTTCTAGTTGAATTCAAAAGTAGCCACAAAATATGTATTTCTTTATATTGACTGGGCACAGTGGGAACTAGTGTTTTATCTTGTTGTTTGTGAACGAAATTCCAAAGCTTGGATTATCTGATGTCTTGGGAAAGTTTATGATCTGGAAATAAGTTCAACCTCAAAGCTCTCTTAAATAAATAAAACCATAATGCTAATAAAAACAATACCGAAACACTCAAGTCAACCAAAATCTATACTGTAACTTATGTTTTTGGTGGAAAAGAAATAAAAATTGTGTACAAAACCAAACCAGTTGGATACCTCTTGTTTTTAACGGACTATAAAATTTAATTTATGTTCCTTTAAAGGCAGTCTCCCCTATTATACTGACAATAACACGGACATTGAGATGACTGTCCATTTATTCTAGAGTTTAAAAGAAGTTCAGATTCACTGTTAATTTAGAACATCTGATTCAATAACAATGTTTCTTTTTTCCCAATGAATTATGGTGATTTATGTGTAGTACTTTTCTGGGAAGAACTGCTGTTCACTAGAGACTTGGTTGAGCTCAAAAAAGTACATTTAATTTAGAACTGAAGGTTTCACTTGGATAAGATTGATGTTACCCAATGTCCACTAGATCTGAACTGAGAGAACAAAACCTGTTTTCTTCAGAAGTACTGGGGACGCACCTGGGAACATGAGACACAGGACCGTAAACCCTGTCCTATTGCAGTAGATAATATTCCCTAACAGAAGGGAAAACACAGAAGTTGTCCTGCTGTATGTACAAATGCATCCTCAATAGTGTCATACTCACATGTAGGAGGTCAGTTCAAACGTTCAGTTTACCATGCTGTTTAGGCACTCATTGCCTTCAGAAAATATATATTTTTGTTCCTTAGAAAGAATTGTACTAGAAATGAGGTATCAATGAAAAACTTGTCTTGAGTAGCCTATGAAGCTTAAGATGCGTTTTCCGAAGTTAACATATGAGAGGTTCTATTTGGAAATAGTTCATCTTGCTGTGGACTCCTGCTTTCTTTTCAAATACATATTGGTCACTGGTAAACTCATCTGAGCACAGATCATACAGTGATTTCCATCTGCAATGTCTGTGGCAAGCATGTTGCCTCCCTGCAGAAAACCGGGAAGGGAAGAAAAGGTAGAGGAACATGTCCTTTTGAGGCTTTGACATGGAGAGACAAAATCATGGGAGAACACCCTATGACCTAAAAGCAAATTTTTGTATTCCTGTTCAATGTGTATTCATATTCCTTCATGCTTTGACTCAGCACTGCTCCAGGAGTACAACTGAAGTAAGGAAGCAAACAACTTGTGTATGTCCTGTAGGGTTTTCCCATCTCCATACCCTCATCCAGTATCCTGCTCATGCCTGTGCAGCAAGCCGTCTTCACAAATACCAGTTCTACTCTGGCCAAAGGGTCCACTATTGTTTTTTTGCCAGTAGATGCATTGCAGATATATCCTATGTGTTTTCATAATTCCCAAAGTAAAACTGTCAGCGTTTTATTAGAAAAGAGATAAGCATCTTAGCCTGCAGCCTGCTGTGAAAATCACTAGATATACTTTCCTAGATGTAAATTACCCTCCATCTTAATAAGATAATTTCTCTGTCTCTGGTTCTCTGCAAGAAACACAAAATAGTAAATTATAAAATTAACAAGGATAACTTTAAACCACACTAAATGACATGGATATTGCATGTATTCTGAGGTATTTGGGGTGATGTTTACAAATTCCAGCTCCATTTGCCAGAGGACATTGATGTAGAAACAAGAATATTGGTTTTAGTTGGAAAGAATTCTGTTAAATATAAGTATGAATTTCCATTTGGTTTGGAGTTTTCGTAGCAAAAAATACAACAGTGAGAGTCATTAACAGCCCTGAAAATACACAGTACAGAACTGGGTGGTTGGAAGTTGTGTTCAAACGGATTCAGAAGACAAGAAATGATGACGGTTCAGAATTTCACAGTGGAATTCATCTAGCATATCTTGAAAGAGCCTTTGCTTTTTATAAGAAACAACATTAAAGAGTTGCTTCAAGCATTTTAGAGTGGGTTTTTTTTTAAATATATGAGGTTAGAAACAGATATGCAATACATTTTTCTGTTGCTGAGCTTTTGGGTAAAATAGGGGCAGCAATGCTGAACAGCAATTTATATTTAAAAACTATAAAAAAATTTGGGGTGGGAAGGAGGAGCCTTTATATGGCTAACCCTTCAGGTGAGTTATTATGGGTCCCAATTTGAGGGAGAAATCGCTCTCCAGACCAGAGTAAATCATAAACATCCTGATTTACTTTGATTTGTAACATCTCTTTCTCAGGCATTTCTGCTACTCAGCTCCCTGCTCAGTGCAGTACTTTCTGTTTGATACCGTAAACTCCTCCTATACATTGCGCACAGCTTTAATGCCCCTTCAGGAAGCTGTTACAGTATTGGAGACTCTGCACGCTTGGACGCATGCTAAAGTCCCTTCGATTATTCTTAAAAGCCAGGAGCCCAACCTTTAGATTCAGTATGCTGTGTACATGCCCACCCTGTGTCAGAGCTGAGACTCGGCGCTCCCCTGCATCCCCCCTTCCCCAAAGAGAGCTGTGGGTCCATGCGGCCAGCTGCCAGCTTGGCAGGGTTGCAATTGGAGGCTGTAAGGCATTCAGCCTAACACAGCAGCCCATAGCCCGTTCGGAGCTCTGGGGATCTAGCCTCTTCTAGCCTTTTCGGTTCGCAAATGAAACAAGCGGGCATTGCTGTGTCACTTCATGTCAGCAGTAAATCAGCGCCTATCCGCATATCCCCCTTTGTAATGAATCTAAGCTTTCTAAAACATTTTCAAGCTTTTTTTTTTTTTAAATATGCAGGTATTGAGTGGCTTTCCAAGTATTTGACCATTATTTAATTAGTCAGATGGATTGTCTTGTTGTTTTGTTTTTCAGTCTCATATTGTGTCTGCCTGGTTTTCTCAGAATCCAACTGCTAGCAGCTTTCACTCCAGACTGGTGACGTTGCTGTTTTAGCCAGCCAGCATCTCAGGGATAAAGCTACACTCTTCAGAGTGCACTCTTAATTTTGACTTCTAAGAATGTTCCCTTGGAGGCTTTGGCAATGCTGCTTTCTGTATGAACCTGCTGGCCTGGATACAAATTCTCCCATTCTTTTGTCAGTGTGGTCTGAGAAATAGCATTTTCATCATCTTCTCCTCTTTTATCTGTATGTAATGGCTTGAGTATTGTAGTTTTTCCCAGTCAGCTTACAGAACAGGATTGTGGCATTGCTGTGGTGCGATGACTTTTATGGGTTTCCAGCTGTTACAGATTTTGAGGTAAATTAAATAGTTGTCAGTACAAATTGCAGTTTTTTCATGTTTGTGCTTGATGCCTTTTTTTTTGTGCATGCAACAATATATTATTACCTAAGTATTAATTTGCCAGGCTTTTAACATTTCAAGTTTGATATGTAAGATGGGTAAGTATATTGTTATAACTTAGCAGATCAAATTCTCTTTTTTAATGAAATATCTTGGTCTGGGAGTTAATCTCTTTTCTGTAAATACTGACATAAATTATGACCTACTTATTAAGAGTAGCTAATGAGCTTTTGGCATTTCAAATCTTATTATCTGCATAACTCCTTTTAGGTGCACTTTACATCGTGTGCTGAACTTTTCAAACACTGATTTGAATTCTTTTCTATAAACCAGAAAGCAGCTTTGTCTTCTCAGCTGCTTTAAAATAAAAATTACTACAGGGGAAAAACATGTGCAACCTCAAGCTCAGTTTAATTTGTCTTCTCATGTTCTCTGAAAACCAGCGTAAGCTGTTCATTGTGATACAGAACGCCTCTCTTGCTCAGTTAAAACATTCTTTATATAGCATATTTGAGTGCTTTGTAATTCTTCTCTTTCTGTGAAATGGTTCACACATGGAACAACATCTTAAGAATACATTTAAATACCGATGTCACACATCATAAGATCATAGAATGGTTTAGGTTGGAAGGGACCTTAAAGATCACTGAGTTCCAGCCCCTCTATCATGGGCAGGAACTCCTCCCACTAGACCAGATTGCTCAAAGCCCCATCCAACCAGCCTTGAACACTTCCAGGGATGGGGCATCCACAACTTCCCTGGGCAACCTGTTCCACTGTCTCACCATCCTCAGAGTAAAGAATTTCCTTCTAATATCAAATCTAAATCTACTCTCTTCCAGTTTAAAACCATTATCCTTTGTCCTATCACTACATGCCCTTGTAAAAAGTCCCTCTCCAGTTTTCTTGTAGGTCCCTTTCAGATACTGGAAGGCTGCTATAGGGTGTTCCTGGAGCCTTCTCTTCTCCATGCTGAACAACTCCAGCTCTCTCAGCCTGTCCTCATAGCAGAGGTGCTCCAGCCCTCTGATCATCTTTGTGGCCCTCCTCTGGACCCACTCCAGTAGGTCTATGTCCTTCTTGTGCTGAGGACTCCAAAGCTGGATGCAATATTCCAGGTGGGGTCTCATGAGAGCAGAATAGAGGAGTAGAATCACCTCCCTTGATCTGCTGACCATGCTTCTTTTGACGCAGCCCAGGATACAGTTGGCCTTCTGGGCTGCAAGTGCACATTGCCGGCTCATTCTGCACAGGTATCTCCCATCACACAAATGGGATCAGATCACATCACACATCAAATCTATGCTTGAATCAAGAAACCTAGCACCCCACTCTTACATTGTTCTTCCTGTACCTTCAAAGTGCACTAGCCCCATTTACTAGTTCATCCCTACTGAGCAGGTTGAATTGAACTTCACATTCTGCAGTAGATTGACTCTCAGGTTATACTAGCTTACTCAACATAACAAAAGATAAATAGCAAACAAAAATAAAAAATCATTAGACATATAAGTGTTCTGTACTTACTAATGACTATGGTAGATTTGATTCAAAGTATTTAAAGTATTTACTGGAGTTGAAGTGTCTTTCCTGAAAAAGTTCTCCAGATCTCTTTCCCTCACAGAACTGCAAGAGTGTGGACAAGAAAATACTGTATTTCTTAGCTTTCCAAGGCAGATCAAGAATAACCAACTATCTGTAGCAAATGTTTGCTAAACTTCATCAAATGATTAAACCATTCCATGTGCACTGTGGGTAACCTATGTTACTATTCCAGCAGTATGAGAATTTTTTTTTTTCTTCCAATTTGTCAAATCTGTTTTTTTTAAGATTCTGTCTGTAATCTTTTCAAAATGGTTTTAGCAAAGATTAAACAAGATTTACTATTGGTAGCGAGGCAGACTGGGCTTCTCAGACTCCCAGATGTAGGGCTTCAAACAATATTTCCTGTACGTGATGCTCTCATCAGAGACCTGAAAGGGGTTGTGCTAGATTTTAAGTGTGCAAGATAAATTATATTTTCATTTATTGAATTGTTATTGTATTATTTTTACATCAAAACTAAAGCAGTTCCTGTGGTTCAAGTGGAAAACAGTAAAGAATAATTTTCTAATTTGTATGTGTATGTATGGAAATAAATCATCATTTTTCACAACAAATTTATTGAGTCATATATTTTGTCTAAGAACTAAGGGCCATTTCCCTTAAACGCAATTTCAGATATTGTTTCTTTATAGTATATCTGCTATCTTACTATTGAGCAATTTATATTGTCTTTAGCACTGTCTGAATACAGTGTTCGGTCTATAAAAGTCATAGATTTGTTGAAGAAAGCTCAGATGTTTAATTTCCTATTTATGGAGATATGTAGGTGGTAATATTATTGGAATCAATTTTGCTTTGTAAGAGTTTTCTAAATTACCTGTTTCACAGGGACATAGAATCTTAAAACGATCTGTGATAGTGCTGGTTTAGATGTCCACTTGTATTATAGTCTCTTTTCTGACTGAGTGGCTTGATTGAATCTGATTATAATATTGTTCCACTTATAACTCATGTTTTATGAGAATTCAATTGTATAACTAGCCCAACCTACAGGTAACCTTCCAAGATCCTCACATCAAGTTAGCTGTGTATATTATAAGCTCTTTAGGGTGATTATGTTCTTATGTTTCCAATAACGTTGTGCCGTTGAATTATTTTTGTGGCTGCCATAATTTACAAACTTGGTCATGACTGATAGCGTGGTTCCTTCTAGTAAAATAAAGGAGTGGTGGAAAATCTTTTCTCCAGTGCTCAGTGAAGCAACTGAAGCCACCACCCTGCATGAAAGAGTAGAAATTAGTGAACCTACGGGAGCCGATGGGCAGTGAATGCAGTTGGAAGAAATAAGACTTTGCTAGTCTGCAACAACATATATGTACGCATTAGTGCCAGAAAACCAGCAGGCACTGAAAGGAGCAATCCACAGCAATATACAGCGAGCAGGCAGTATAGCAGACTACGGACTTTGTGGCCTTCCTTTTCTTTTTTCTCTCAGCTGTCCAGCTTCATATACACTAAATACAGACATTGAAAGCAGGGGTCTGTCATGTTACTTATTAACCTTCAAATCCACATCTCATATTGTCGTTCATTAAGTAATTGTGTTGGGTTCGTGTGGCAAGGTTTTGGTAGTGGCGGGGGGCTACAGGGGTGGCTTCTGTGAGGAGCTGTTAGAAGCTTCCCCCATGTCCAACAGAGCCAATGCCAGACAGCTCCAAGACAGACTCACCACTGGCCAAGGTCAAGCCCATCAGCGACGGTGGCAGCACCTCTGTGAGAACATAGTTAAGAAGGGGGACAAAAAAAATTCAAATGTGCAACTGCAGCCGAAGAAAGGAGTGAGAGTATGTGAGAGAAACAGCCCTGCAGGCACCAAGGTTGGTGAAGAAAGAGGGGGAGGAGGTGCTCCAGGTGCCGGAGTAGAGATTCCCCTGCAGCCCGTTGTTAAGACCATGGTGAGGCAGGCTGTCCCCCTGCAGCCCATGGAGGTTCATGGTGGAGCAGATATCCACCCTGCAGCCCATGGAGGACCCCATGCCAGAGCAGGTGGATGCTCCTGAAGGAAGATGTGACCCCATGGGAAGCCTGCGCTGGAACAGGCTCCTGGCAGAACCTGTGGACCCATGGGGAGAGGAGCCCACGCTGGAGCAGTCAGTTCCTGAAGGACTGCACCCCATAGAAAGGACCCACGCTGGAGCAGTTCATGAAGAACTGTAGCCCATGGGAAGGACTCATGTTGGAGAAATTCGCAGAGGACTGTCTCCTGTGGGAGGGACCCCACACCGGAGCAGGGGAAGAGTGTGAGGAGTCCTCTCCCTGAGGGGGAAGGAGCAGCAGAAACAATGTGTGATAAACTGACTAGAACCCCCATTCTCCATTCCCCTGTACCACTCAGAGTGAGGAGGTAGAGAAATTGGGACTGAAGTTAAGCCTGGTAAGAAGGAAGTGGTGAGAGGAAGGTGTTCTAAGGTTTGGTTTTATTTCTTATTCCCCTACCCCAATTTGATTGGCAATAAATTAAATTAATTTTGCTGAGTCGAGTCTGTTTTGCCTGTGATGGTAGTTGCTGAGTGATGTCCCTGTCCTTATCTCAACCCACAAACCTTGCATCATATTTTTCTCCTCCTGTCCAGTTGAGAAGGGGGAGTGATAGGGTGACTTTGTTGGGCACCTGCTGTCCAGCCAAGGTCAACCCACAGAGTAATGCTCTGAAAATGAATCCAAACTTGTAGTGAATAAAGTTATTGCCAGAAGAGTGTTGTTCAGTCTGTTCAGAAATGTCACATGGTGAATTTAAGAAATTCTTGTGGCCATGATATTTGGTCATTGCCTGGATTCTGTGGCTGTGAGTTTATTGAGTGGTGCTAGGAAAATTACTTAAACGAAGTGCCTGCAGCAAGTCAATGATGCATTCCACAGGTCTATTTATGGAACTTGGGACCGGGAATGCATGAATAATTAAACTATTTTAGGATCTGTGCTAGAAACATGAGAAGTTTCTTATGTTATTGTGAACTTCAAAAAAATCAGATGGCTCAAATGCATAGACAGGTTCACCTATTTTAACATTAATTTCTCTAAGTCAGCTCCTCATACATTAAATAGGGCTAACAATGATCAGATATAATTTTTGTCTCAGATGGGAATTGTAGTGATAAATGTAATGGTAGGAGAACTACAGACAGTCCTATGACAAAATTAATAACTCTGTATTTGGTAGAGTTTGAATAATGTGCAATAAATAATGCATGGATCTACACAGTGAATGATAAAGAAATCCCCACTAATAAAAAACCAAAAACCCAATACAGAATGGCTCCACAATCAGTGAATACCATCCATCTCAGGAACTGAATAAATTAGGGGCAGTATGTTGGTGACAGTATTCAGTTGTTGAAATGAAACTTGCACCATAAAGCATAAAGCATAGAAGGTAGACTATAATTCTGGCATTTTCTGGCTCTTGACTTTTCAGAGTTAATTATGAATTTTAACACAGTTTTTGTGTGCGTATAAAAAGAAGATAGTTATGTTCTAGTTATATTCAATTACATATTTAGAAATGAGAGCACATTACTTGCCGTAACCAAACATGCATTCCAGTTTGCAGAAGAGATAATACAGTATGGTCTTAACTCAGTGGATCACAGCTAATGCTATGGCAACTTTCCAAATAGATTTATAGTTAAAAAGATGAGGTGAGACATCAAGATGCTCTGAGTCATTATAAATGCTTTATGATTCAGTATTCCTGTTCTCAGAGACTGCTTTGAAACAAGAAACATCCTTTCAAGGGACACAACAAAGCATTTATTTGGGATTTTATTTTAAACAATAGCTCACTTAGCAAGCACATTTTCATCAACAAAGATGTTATTAAGCAGAGTTTTGTATAACTAGATGACAAGCTTCTGTGTGTGTGAAAATGTTCACTTTGTGCGGAAATATATTAATACACGGAGTAATGCATCTGAAGTACATAAGTACATTCACTTTTTGTTAGATTGCTTTTCATTCTAAGATGTGCAAGTGTTTGGTTTCTAGCTATGGTGCATTTCCAGTCTTAATAAGAAAATTGAATTCCTTTAATCATTCTGTTCTCCATTTATTTTATTATATTTTATTATATTAAATTTTATTTTATTTTCATTTAAAGGTAATTTAATTTGATTGTTTTCTATAGTGTTACACTGTGTGGAAGATAAAATTTAGATAATCATCTTTTGCAGAGTAACAAAATAGTTCGTCTATTGTCCTAGTTTTGTATGAAGAACAAACTAGCCTTTAAATTGTGATTTAGGCAAAAGTTCCATTGCCATTTTTTAATTTAAATATTGTTTTTATTTATTTGAAGAGATTCAGGATGTATATGTTTAGGGCCTCACTTTGATTGATTTTTGAATGTGTTGCATTGTCCAAGAAAATAGGGATCCAGCTAAAGAAGAGGTCCCTCAATACCTGAATGAGGATGGAGGAGAGATGAAGTCTGTGAGGCCAAACATAGGCTTCCTGTGGGGTTAGTGGAGCACCCTGAAAGCAGAAAATAATTTTTAATAAAAATGTAACTGTGTCCAAGAAAGCTTGGTGCAGGTCCAAGTTTGACATACTGCCTATCAACCCTTATCCTTGGCCACAATTGTCTACGCTAGTAGATTTTGCCTGGCGTATAATGTGTTATGGCTGTTAATACCTCTCTGATAGTGTGGGCATTTTGGTGGTGGCTTTTTTGCCTAAGCAGTTTTGAGACACAGGTGTCTCCATATCAGCCTTTTCAAACATAAGTAAAAATTTTGAAACAGTTTTCTGATATTGTTAAAAGTACTGTTTTTCCTGCAACAGCTAAGAATTTTTTTAATGGGGAATTGTTTTAAATTTGCCACTCATGTTTTGGATGTTATGACCACTGTATGTTCTGCATTTCTGATGCTACATGGGATGCTAATGGTTACTCCCATATTCTATTCATTCTTCTTTATTTAAAGAAGGTAGGTAGGGCATTTTTCAACAATGAAGAAGAATGTTGCAGATATTTTAAATAAAAATTACATACTTGGATATGGTTTGGGCCTAAGGAGTTCTTTTCCCTTCTGGTTGTATTTTTAAAGAAAAACTGAGTTCTTTCAATGCATATAAATTGATGAATTACGTTTTTGACATTTTTAATTTACAGCAGTTCAGGTATAAAGACACAGAATTTGAATGTCTCTTTCTTCCCACTCTTGAATCTACATAGAGATTAATCTCCTACCAAAGTAATGCTAAGTTATCAATCATTCATGCTGCTAAATGTCAAAGGCAAAGAACATACTGTGCAGTAAGACTGAACTCTTTTGTTTTAAAGAAAACAATATTCTATTTCTCAAAGAGAGGGAAAAAAAGGTTTTAATTGTTTTAATCGTATTTACTTGAAAAATGCTAAGGCTGGAAATTTCCCTAGACAGTTAAAATCCATGTTGTGCTGCTGAAAAACCTTATTTGAAGAAACGCTGAGCAAATTTCAGTTGTACTTTTAGTTTGACAAGGGGGAAAACAGTCTGCTGTTTAATGAGTGGAGGACATTAAAACAGGAGACTACTAAGAGTGATGACTCAAAGAGGCTATCAGTGAGATAACAGATGAAGAGGCAGAAGGGTGTAAGACCAGAGGATAAAATACTTCAAGGTTTCTTTAGCTGTAACACATTCAAAGATGTCGAAAACTTTCATTCCCCCCTCCCAGCTCCCTCTCCTCGCTCTGGTGTGCCTGGTTAATGCAGTTAATAAAGTTTTTAATGTGCAAAATAAATGCTCTCAGGCACTTGCACTTCCTGTTCGCCAGGAGGTGAGATCAGAGCTAGTGGGAACATTAACTGGATTATGTATAGAACTGAGACAAGAAGGAAGAATCTGAAAAGCATAGTGTTTTCTTGATGCCACTGAGAAAATACTGCTATTTCTGTTTTGGGTTTTTTTTCTGGATTTTTTTCTCCATCTGCTGTGTGTTGTTACTGCTACAACCTCTCTATGAGATAGTTCAGAATAACAGGAAAATGCTTTCAAGTATGGACAGTTCAGGTAATATTACGATCCCTCTGTGGGTTGCCTATGATAGATGCTTTCCTACTTCAGAACTAAGAGAAAAATATATCTTCCTTTAGCCCAAAAAGTGTTTTGAGGTAATGACATTAAAATTTTTAATCTTCAAATGAAATATTCAAAATATTTTTTGTCCCAATTGTTCTTTTTTCCCTTTTTTTTCTTTTTTTTTGGTGTGTGACATGACAAAGCTTTTTTTTGCAGTGCTTGGAGATGTTCCTTGATTGGTATTTTCTCTCTGCTATATTCCTCAAAGTTTGAGTGCTTCTGAAATAAAAAAGTACAGTGGGGTCATGTCAAGAGAAAAATTATTCCTTTTTTTCAAGATGGGTAATACTTTAAAACTGTTCACTGTCAGTGTTTGAAGACAAAGTTACTTTTGTTTGCTCTTTAGTCACTTCTCTCATCACTTTTGTCCCTATAAAGGAAGCAAATACAGCTTTCAAATTTTTGTTTGAAAGAAAGCTGACATTTCTATTAACTTGAATGAATGAGGCTTGCAACTGAAATAACAAATTGAATTTGAGGGACTTTTGCTGGTATTAGAGCTTTTAAGCCTTTTTAACAGCCCTAACTGTTAGATTGCATGCAGCGACAGATGCTATATTTAAAATGCATAGTAGATATACATTTTTCCCAGATGTCCATCACTGGTTGGCACACCAGAGTGAGGAGAGGGAGGTGGGAGAGGGGAATGAAAGTTTTTGACATCTTTGAATGTGTTTCAGCTAAAGAAACCTTAGCTATAAAATAGAAGTAGGTTTTAAAGGATTTTGTTATTATTATAAATAAGGAAAAAGCTAAACATTTTGAAAGGAAGTCTATATACTCATTCTGAAACTAATTTTATGTAGCAGAACACAGTAATCAGAAACCATTTGTTAGTCACTATTGTTTGCATGTGCATCCTTCATCTTTGTGTACAGCCGTGACAAGCAGAAATGCAGGTGCAGCTATATGCTCTCTCATTTTCAGAAAGATAAAATGATGTACTTTAATTCTTACAATGCTATCAAAGTGCTTCCCAGAATTATTTTCTGCAAGAAATGTACCTTATTCTTCAGAAAGTACATCTTAACACATGTTCTGTAAATTCAAACTTCTTGAGTGTGTTGGGGATATTAGGAACTGTCATTAAGGTGTTATTTGGAGTCATCAAAATGAATTGGTCTGTGTTAAGTGATGTTAGAAGCGCAGCCAACACACACACGACACTCTCCAGGTTCACAAGCACACGCATACTCGCAGATCCCTCCAGTACCAGCACAGCCCCTCTGTCCACCTGGCACATCTGCCCAGATCCCGGCCCTCTGACCTGCTTCATGGTCCCCGACTCACCAGCTGATCCAGCTGGATGCTCGCTGGCAAACTCGCAGCACTCACACCCTCATCCCTCATGCACCCCACATTCACAAGTCCTCCCAAAAACATGGACCCCCTGCCCACCCAGTATCCTGGCCCAGACCTGAGGATCCCCTACTTACCATTGAGCCCAGCCTAGGGTTTGCAAGCAAGTTATCCACACACAAGCCCACGCACTGATGCACACACACCTGGTTTGGGGAAGATACAGAAGCTCGTCAGGCCCCAGCAGCTGGCACCAGGCACATGGCCTGTGACCCGTGGTCCTGCTGCAGCTGCCCTTGCAGAGGCCCTCGCTTGCCTCACTCACACCAGTTTCCCTCGTGGTTGGATTTGGGAGCACACACTGTTCCAGCACCTGCAGTTGAAGACCCCTGCTTGCTCCAGGAGCTGATACTGAGATCCCGCTTGCTCCAGTAGCTGACACCACAGGCTGAGGGTGCCTACATCCCCCCGTCTGACTCCAGTAGCTGGCACCCAGTCCATTCATGCTGGTCCCCCCAGTAGCTGGAACTGAGTCCCCACAGCACACGTACACACAGGATAGAGACTGAGATTGTGCAGTGAGAGAGTTGAGAAAAGATTGAACGAGATGATAGGACAGACTGGTGATCGGACACAGGGCTCAGCCAGACAAGTGTACTGAAGGATTCTGCTAAAAGAGCTCTCTCGATTATTTTTCTGGCTCTGTAGTGACCGTTTTACATGTGACTGGCCCTTTTTATACCCACTTCTGTCTGCCCCCAACTTCCAAATCCCCTTCCCTTGCACATTGCCTTATTCATCAGTTGGGATAGTCCCCCTGCTCCCCCAACATCCTGGACCCTCAGGTTTTCATCCTTACCAGTTGCAAAGTCCCAGTTTGCCTGCAATTTCTTGGTAGCCCATCAATTAGTGTGACTGACCAGATTTGTTTCTGGCTATTGTCTTCCTTAGGGCTGATTGGTCAGGTTTTATATCTCCGTGTGTTCATCTCCCTCCTTTCCCTTATCATCCTAACTTGGCAAGGTCATTAGTCAGACAATCTTACTGAAGAAAAACAAAATCTTCTCATGCTCCACATACCCTTACCAATTAGTGTGACTGGCTGGGTTTATTCTTATCACGACTTCTGTTATCAATTGCCAGTCAGGTTTGTCTCTGTGTATTCTTGTTTATGCCTCCTTTGACCAGCTATCCTTAAAAGAGCAGGCACTCTCCTTCCACATACCCTTGCAGAGTATTTTGTTAGTCAGTAAAAGGATTTTACAGATGAATTTTCATTTACTGCAAGCTTTTATGGCAATGGGTTAACATTACCTAAACAGCTCTCCCTTTGGACTCTCAGGACTTGGTTTGTTCAGTGCGTCCAGTCAGAACTGAAATTAACCTGAAATACCATATTCTTTGACACAACTTTGCGTATATATCTAGGCATATAATTAATTTGAAATGATGTCAGTGATATACTGAATATGGGAATACAGGTCACTCTGGCTTATATTTTCCTTTCTGTCATGGGATAAATCTAGAATTATATTTGTAGGATTAGTCTATATTTATTGAATGTTTCTGAAACCAGACTGTGCCCAATGTTTTTGACTGTACTCACCAGAAATTGTAAACCTCACAAATTTGTACTCCATTTACAAAATAAATAAAATTTATACTTTTATACCTAAACCGGTAGTTGCACTGTAGGCTACAAGATTGATGGGTGCAAAAATACTGTGAGAGACTGTTCAGCATCCATATCGTGGGCTACAAGAATGAAGGATAACACTGGGTGGGAAGATAAAAAGATCGCTTCCACTGGTAATGCTAGATTCAATGCTTTTGAAGAATTTCAGAAACACTGTCAGACTGAAAAAGCTGAGTGACAACACAATCACTGATATCTAAAGAACTAAGGTAAATTTTATGTCTGCAGTTCAAGAAAGTATTTGCAATTAGAAAAGCATTTATCTTGCTGAGGTAACAAAGACTTGGATAAGATTAGAGTGAAAGCTTAGTTGAAAAAAACAAAATAAAATACAAACCCCCCCTAAAAAAGAACCCCCTCAAAAAAAGAACCCACACAAAGAAACAGAAAATCAGAACTGCACATATCTTTGTTTATGTCCATTTCTGTGTGAGCCTGAACAACGCATTTTTCTTTCCATCCAGTGTCATTCTGATGTCTTTGCCTGATATATGCAAAAGCAGCATATTGTGACCGCTACGTAAAATGTGAACAGGCATTGCCTGCTTATATCTGAGCAGTTCTGCTTGCTTACTGAGTATATTCTATGTGCTCTTTCCTTTCACTGACTTTTCTATTTATGATACTGAATAAGGGAAGCATAATTCTCTTCCCAAGACAGCAAGAGTATTTAGATAGTAATCTAATATTCTGTATCTAAGTAAAATCTAACCTAAATCCATTGGCCCCAAGTGCCCCACAGCCAGCTGCTTTAGACCTTGGATTACAGCTCAGAACAGGTCATTTATTTACTGGAGTCCTGGACATATGTTACAGATGGAGCTTCATGATCATCTAGTTGCCAAAAAAGGAAGTCGGCCTGTCTTTCAGTGGGCAAAAATAATCTTTACAGTTAATGTTTCTTTAATTTCATGCAAATCTTCATCTCATGTCATACTTTTTTCTGTTTTATTTCCATTTAACTAATTAAGATTCTGAAAGAGGTAAGAAATAAAATTTGTAGGATGAACACGATTAGGACTAAATAACATTTTGATAAAATTCTACTAAAGTAATTGATATTGTACCCAAAAAGAATTTTTCCCACTGGATTCCTGTTTGTCTAAAGGAATGAATTTAGCCTAGAGAGATGAGTAGTTTTGAGTATTCTTCAGTGAATCACTTAATTTTATCAGGCTTTGATATTGTCACTAATAATATCACCTGAAAAAAAGCCTTTTCCTTTCAGAAAACTTGGAAAGACATCATTGGGTGGTGGCTACAATTCTATCTGCCTATGTTAATAAAAACAAAGGAACACTAGAAGGTCATATTGGCTTTATCTATTGAAAAAAAACCAATGTATTGTGCTAATATTTTAGAAAAAATATTCTGTTGAAAGAGCTATCTCTATTATTTTTCTGGCTGTGTACAACAACAGCTAATAAGTTCTGCCTAATGTTTTGTTGCTCTACTGTGAGATAAGAGGAAAAAAGCCCATGGATAAGATCTTAAAAGTGTTTTACCTTGACTTTAGCAAGGCTTTGGACGTTGCTTTCCATAATGTCCTGTGTCTGTGTTGGAAAGTAACAATCTGGAGGGGAGTAATACAGAATGAGTAAAAAAATGGTCACACAGTCAGGTCAGTGGACTGTGGTTCATGGCTGGTGCTCTACCTAGAGGTCAGTAACAAGTGGAGCTGCTCTGAGGTGTCTCTTTGGAGCTGGTCTGTTTCATATCTTTATCAGTGACCTGCGGGAGCAAGCAGAAGGTACCCTTTCCATGATTAAGGAAAACAACAAATTAGGGGGAGCAGTTGACAAGCTTGGAGGCAGGGCTGCTGTACAGAAGGTCCTGGACAGGCTGAAGAAATGAGCCAACAAAGACCTTGTAAAATTGAGCAAGAACAAATGCCAAGTGCTGCCTCTGTGATGGCACAGGCTGGGGACGAACAGACTGGGGATAGCCCTGAGGGAAAGATGCTGGGGCCTGATGGGCAGCGAGCTGAGCCCCAGACAGCAACGGTGGCCAACAGCTCCCTGGGCTGTACGAACAGGAGCAAGGTCAGACAACCTGGTGGGAGCAACTATCCCCTTCTGCTCAGTTCTCGTTAGACTATATGTGGAGTATTGTGCCCAGCCTTGGGGTCCCCAGTACAAGTAAAATATCTCTGTGGAGTGAGTCCTCTGGAGGGGATGCTCAGGGGGTGGATGCATGTTCCCCATGAGGGGAAGCTGAGGAGACAGGTCTTGTTCAGCCTGGAGGTAAGCAAGCTTCGAGGGCTCTTATGGTCACTTTCTTATATTTATACATAGACAAGAGAAGGTTGTCAGGAAGAAGGAGCCAGGCTCTCTCTTGTGGCACATGAATGAGGCACAGTTCTCATAAAACGAAACAGGGCAGGTTCCAGATGGATAAAAGGAGAAACCTCTCCGCCCTGTGGACAGTCCAGCAGTGGGATAGGCAGCCCAGGGAGGCTGTGTGCTCTGTCCATCAAGGTTTTTAAGACCTGACTAGACAGAGCCCTGAGTAACCAGGTCTGACCTTAGATCTGGCCCTGCTGTGAGCAGGAAGTTGGACTAGAGGCCTCCTGGGATTCACCTACTTAACCTGGATTGTCTGATGATTTCATGGTCTTCAAAAATACACAGTGAAACTAGGTATTTGGGTTTCTAGGAAGTCAGTATTTTTAGGGAAATTTGGGTGCATGACCTCTTGACCTTAATACAAGAATTATAAAACTTCCATTGCCTACAATAAGGCAGGAGTTTATTTCTTTGGGGTTTTGTATACAGTGATAAATTTCACCTACATTAAAATTATCACTTTCCCTTTTCTGTCATGGACATCACAACAAATCTTGACACTTATGAAAATTTATACCGAGACTTTTGCACTGTTTCATTTTCCTTATATGTCTTATTTTTCCTCTGTTGCCCATTGACATCAATTGAAGAATGAGGAAGACTGGGTTTTTATCATGTAAAACAGGACTCTCTTAGTAGGGGTATTTTAGTTAGGCAGGGGTATTTCATGACAAGGTACTTGTGTCCTTTATCTTAAAAAGACCAATTCTTCTCCTTAATGATGACAAAAATATGATTGATTTCTGACAAGAGACAAAAAATGATCTGTAACATTATGCATGACTTTGACTGCAATGAGTTTTCCTTTGAACTAGAAACGTCTTTAATATAAATGAGAACTGTTCTACTGAAGTTTTAAGATAATAACCCTAATTAAGGTTCGTTTGAATTTTTAGTGCCTACAGTTTGAATGACAAAGTAAATGAATGGAATATTTTTCATATTTTTAAAGAGTTCAAGTATGTGTGTGACCAAAAAAGATTAATATTTTTCTTTTATTTATTTAAGGATAGTTTATCTGGTTTTTAATTTTTTTTTTAACGGTTTAGGTTAGTTTGAAAGGATTTAAATGTACTGTCTTCTTAAGAATTTCAAAAAGTATACTTATAATTCTAGCTTTATAAAGCAAAAGCCCATTAAAAAAATGTAAAAAAAAAAAAAAACCGAACAAAAGTCAGAAGTGAAAAAACATGAGTTAGGTGAGACTGAATATTGGTGCACATGCCACTTAAAACTGATCATAAAACTAGAATAGAATGTACTGATCTGTTTTGACCCCTATTTAATTACTTCTGAAAATTATTCAGATGTTAGATACTCATCTCTTTCCACTGATTGTGATTAAAGTACGTGGGTGTTTCAGTTCACTGTAGAAAATCATGTAAGCATGTGGATAGCTTGTCCATTATCTTCACTTGAAGAAAAAAAATGATGCAACTTGGTGATTGATGGTGTGCAATAGTTTACATTTATCGAAAACTTTCAGGTAATTTAAAAATTAAATTTGCAGTGACCATTTTCAAAGGTCAGTTTATCAAAGTACTGAATTTATCAGCCCATTGTGATGATAAAGTCTTGCCCTCATATCCAGAGAGGAGAAAGCCTGAAAAATCAGCAGTGTTTCCACTATGTAATGCTTAGGAGCCTTACACCTTGCTCTGCTTTTTCATGATTGGCATATGCCAATATAGGAGTGGATTGCTGCTGTAAAGGCTTGTTCGCCCTTGTGTTCTCACTCCTTTCTCCCTTTCCTTTTCCTCCTCATGCCCACCTCTCTCTTTCTCTCTCTTTCTCTCTCTTTCTCTCTCTTTCTCTCTCTTTCAGGTACGAGTTCACACTTTTCTGTGTCAGCTCTAGCAATTGCATGGCCATCTAATGAGATCAGCTTGTTGATTTGATGGAGGTGAATATTCCTTTCTGGTACTGCTAGGGCTTCAGAGGGAGTATGACAGTATAGTTTTATCATTGCTTACATTATCTGTAGACTCTCTTCCTTGAATAATTAAGTAGGAGCAAGTCTAATCTTAAAAACAAGGAGTTCTGCCACATTATTATTAGCACGACACACGAAGTGTAGGGTTGGTCAAAGAAAGAAAAGGGTAATGGAAGAACTATCAAGGTATCTTTTTTTCAAGCCAGGTGTTGTCTTCTGTCAAAAAAACAGATGAGACCCACATACACACACAGGGTAGAAGTACTAGATATAGCAGTACTGGTTGTAAAATGTTTGCCATGCTCTGGGTAAGTACTAGTACTGCTATCCCATGCAGATCTTGACATGGGTCTCATGAGAGCATTATAACTTATTTACACAACCTCATGGTGCAAGAATTTGGCTTTATTTGGGGGCATATTGTCAGTTTACATCAAAGTGCATTTATTAGAAGAGTATGCTTCAAGATTGAGGATGACAGTTAATGCTGCTGCAAGTTAAGTAATCATTGTTGACTGCAAAAACACAATTTCACATTATCTATATGAACAACTCCGGTTCCTGCTGAAACGCTCTGTTATCTCAAAATAGGATATTAAAAACAAACAAACAAAAATCTGATGAGCTGTAACTCCACCACAAACCAATTTAATTAAATTATAATCCTCTTTATTTTTAATCTAATTCTGTTACGATCTCCCACTTCATTTCTGATTGTTTTAAGTAGACATTTTTCCTTTTCTTTGTCCCTTTCTCTGTACTCGTACTATTTTTTTTCTAAATACTGAGGATTTTTTTTTGGTGAATGTTACATTGCCAGAAAAGTGTTCCAACTGGTCTAATTAGTGTCCAGTATAACGCAATAAAATTTCGCTTTCAATAAGTCATCAGGGTCAAACACTGTCCTCTTGAGTGTGGAGAATAAAAATTCAATACTTTAATCTCTTTATTAAAAGATTCTCTTGGGTTACAGAAGCAGATTAAAAATTATGCTATCAATGATGATGAGTCTGCCAAATGTGCCTTTGTAACTAACTCTGAAAGGCTTGGAATATTTTCAACATGTTAGGGAATAAAATGAAGGGGAAGGGGAGTATCACCATTAGAAAACTGCATGATCTAGCATTATTGCAAATGGAAATAATCAGCATTGCCTTTTAGAAAGACCCCTTTGTATATCAAATTTGCTTTCAGTGTATTTTTTTTAAATGCTGTTGTAAGAATTGTTTTTCTGCTCACAGCTGGTCCTTAAAACATATTCATTAGGCATAAGTTTTGATAGGGATTAGAGATCAAATGTTGCAGTATTCATTGTCTAATATCAAAATACCTGACTGGCATATTAGGATGTTCTTCCTCTGGATCTAGTGCTATGCAGGCAAAACATGATTGTAGCATTAAAAAAAAGCACAATAAGCTTACTGGTGGAGTGGCTATTCATTGCAAACTGCTGTATATAGCTAAGTTTCACACCTCTTCCCTTACTCAGTATATTTACTTTCCTATGGAAAACGCTTCCTGTGATTTTATTTCTTTATTCTAATATTCTATACCAGATGGATTTATCTTTCTTTCTCTTTCTTTCTTTCTTTCTCCTTCCTTCCTTCCTTCTTTTCTTCCTGCCTTTCTCTTTCTTTCTTTGTCTCTTTCTTCTTTCTTTCTCTTTCTTTCTTTCTTTCTCCTTCCTTCCTTCCTTCTTTTCTTCCTGCCTTTCTCTTTCTTTCTTTGTCTCTTTCTTCTTTCTTTCTCTTTCTTTCTTTCTTTCTCCTTCCTTCCTTCCTTCTTTTCTTCCTGCCTTTCTCTTTCTTTCTTTGTCTCTTTCTTCTTTCTTTCTCTTTCTTTCTTTCTTTCTCCTTCCTTCCTTCCTTCTTTTCTTCCTGCCTTTCTCTTTCTTTCTTTGTCTCTTTCTTCTTTCTTTCTCTTTCTTTCTTTCATTCTTCCTTTCTTCCTCTCATTCTTCTTTCTTTCTTTTTTCTGTCTTTCTNTGGTTTCTTGGGTTTATTGGTTTCGGCTTTTATCCCAAGCTGGTGTATGAGCATGGCAAATCAAAGTCTTCACGTGAGATACGTGGTAAATGGCATTATAGTAGAGAAGGGAGTAGGGTTTTGTCTACAATTTTCAAAATCTAATAGCTATGGATATCCAGTTTCTCCAGCTGTTACTGGTCATCTAGTCTTTATTTCTATGGGTGAACTAATGCAGTCATAGGATAGGAAACTGTAGGACTTGTAAAATATTCCTGTCTTGAGCACAACTAT
The DNA here is from genome assembly GCA_013397275.1 of Burhinus bistriatus. Taxonomy (NCBI): domain Eukaryota; kingdom Metazoa; phylum Chordata; class Aves; order Charadriiformes; family Burhinidae; genus Burhinus; species Burhinus bistriatus. The sequence continues at coordinate 380,198 of VYXH01003095.1, forward strand.
AATGTAAAAATAGTCTATTTTAATTACACACATGTGAATGCTTACATGTATATGTTTAAATGTATTGATCATTATCTTAAGCTATATATAGATCTCATGATTAAGATATGTATGCAATCTCAATTTAAACATGTTTCTTTTTTTCGGAATCTCTGAAAAGCCTCTTTTTTTTAACGGGTGCACAATCTCACTTGCAGTGAGATAAGCAAAATCTTTATTTGTCATAATTACATTTCTATAACAGTCTTGATCCTAGTTTTTTATAGTTAGAGCTCTAAGGACTGAAGACCTGCATCCTTTTCTTTCACATGTAAAACACCATTGGTGGCAAGGGTAGGAAATACTTGGGAACCAATACATGCCTGGTTATCCCAGATAGATAGGAAAAAATCACCGTTGAATAAATCTTTCATTTATGCTTAGTTCTGTTTAGTAGACATAGCAGTATCTTTAGCTTCTGAAATGACTGGGAGGATGTCCTGTTTGAGAGAGAATTGTTATAGGTCCACCTAAAATAATATTCAGTTAGTAATGCATTTTGGCTCCGTAGTCACAAATTAGATTGCACAACCAATATAGAGCATATAAAGAACTATGAGAGGTAATTTTTATTTTGTGCTTATATAGGTTTCTTTTCCTCTTTTAGCCCAAGGGGGATATTAAGTCTTTCTTATCATTGCCTGTAGAAATCATAAATACAATGATTAAGTCCTTCATAAGAGTGGTAGTGGTGAGATACTATACTGTAACCAATAAATCATACATCAGTAACTTTTTTGTAATTTAGAGGAAGACCGTGTCTCAGGAAGAGCTTTTCATATGGCATATTTTGTGCTGAAACATACTTTGTAGAAACTGTTGTTGGGAAGTTTTAGAAAAATTTTGAATAACATTTAGATTGTTTGAATATTTTTTGTAACTTTGTTTTGGATAGTACTAAGAAATATAGAAAGATTCACTATGTGAATTGTTTGTTTTAAAAGTTTAGAGATCTATGCCAATACCTCTTAAAATTAGATTATTGTTAGAGTATGTATATCCACATTTGAATGTTTTTTCTGCCATCAATGTATACTGTATGCTGCAACAGGACAATGCAAGAAGAGTACCTCTTGCCGATCATTTTAGCTGGATATGATTTTATACTTCTTTTAAAAGTAGAAAGTGTAAGCTGTACATACTTTTTTTGGCTCTGCCCAATTGCAGATTCTTTTTGATTCTTGGATCTTGTCACGGCGGTCAAATACAAAAATTATAAACCCCTGTGCCAAAGTGGAATACAGAATACCATTGCAGCTTTTGTTCTTTTTTTTCACCTAACCTTTTGCTCTCTGAATTTGTTATCCCTTTTTATTTTTGTACTACATAAATATTTAGTATCAGAGAAAAATTCTGCCTTCAAATACGTGCAGAAAGTCTCATTCACATCAAAGGAAGTTCCTCACTATCTAAACTCTAGCCCCTCATTTTTGAGAAAGAAAGGACTGAAATGTAGTATATTGAAAGGGATTTGTTTTAAATAGGACAGACAGGTGTCCTGAGTAGCAAGTTTGAACAAGTTTTTAAAATATCGTTGCAAAGAGGTTTTAATATATTATCATTCTGCAAAGATCAACAGAAAGTTTTAATCACACATTTTGCATTTAATGACAGCAGATATAAGATTTAGGGTTAAAAACAATTCATATATCAAAATAATCAGTAAATAAAATTATAGGGGTTTTTATTGGCTCATAACAGACCCTAGAAATTTAGAAATAAATAAATTTAAAAATTCTACAACTATTTAGCTCATGAGGAGTAGTGAGACATTCCAGAAATGTTCTGCCCATTTCATTCATTTGTCCAGGTGACATCTATAGCATAGGTTTATGTTACTCTCATTCAGCACCAGTCTTGGTTTCTCCTTACTTACCAGTCTGACATTCTGGGGACCAACATATGGTGTTCAATAAAGAGATCAAAGTAAATTAGTGCACGCTGGTATGATAACCTAAGGTGTAGTCCCTTAAACTAAAAATGGGACATACTGTCTGTATCATACTTTGTCAATATGTACTATTTCAACACTTATTCAAGATCTCTCAGCTATCTGCAGTTTTTTTAGCCATAACCTGATTATTGGAAAATTTTTACCATAAAATATTATTTAATTCCAGGTGAAATTAGGGTGTTCTATAATGTCTCTACTTCCTTTTTTTTTTTTTTTTTAAACCCATAGTTACTGAATATATACACCCACTGTCAAATGACTGATATTGACAGTTCCTCTGTTATTACCATTCTGCTTATGATAGTTTAAGACACATCCTTGAGATGTGTCTCAAGGAATGCTAAGAAAAGGATATAGTTAAGGAATACAGGATAAATACAGATATAATCAGGGAGAAAAACGGACAGCTTCTGCAGCTTTCTTGATCTTTTTGCCATTTTAATGAGTGCTTAATTGAAGATTTTGTTTTTGAATAAGGGAAAGATAATTGCCTTTTTTAGGGAGGCTGACACTGTCTCCCATAACGTCCTCATAGATAAGCTTAGGAAGTGTGGGTTAGGTGAGGGGAGAGTGAGGTGGATGGAGAACTGGCTGAATGGCAGAGCTCAGACAGTTGTGATCAGTGACACAGTCTAGTTGGAGTCTTGTAGCTAATGGTGTTCCCCAGGGGTCAGCACTGGGTCCAGTCTTGTTCAACATATTCATCAATGACCTGGGTGAGGGGACAGGTGTACCCTCAGCAAGTTTGCTGATGACACAAAACTGGGAGAGGTGGCTGACACACCAGAAGGCTGTGCCGCCGTTCAGCGAGACCTGGACAGGCTGGAGAGTTGGGTAGAGAGGAACCTAGTGAAGTTCAACACGGGCAAGTGTAGGGTCCTGCACCTAGGGAGGAATAACCCCACACACCAGTACAGGTTAGGGGCTGACATTCTACAAAGCAGCTCTGCAGAGAGGGACCTGGGATTTGTGGTGGACAAGAAGTTGACCATGAGCCAGTAATGTGCCCTTGTGACCAAGAATGTCAATGATCTCCTAGGGTGCATTAAAAAGAATGTGGCCAGCAGGTCAAGGGAGGTCATCTTCCCCCTCTACTGTGCCCTGGTGAGGCCACATCTGGAGTACTGTGTCCAGTTCTGGGATCCCCAGTTCAAGAAAGACTAGGAACTGCTGGAGAGAGTCCAGCAGAGAGCTACAAAGATGATCAAAGGAATGGATCATTATTATCTCTATTAACTTAAAGCTGGACTAGAACGGTGTAATCATCTTCACAGAAATAGCAATTTTACATTTACAAGAAGATACTGAGATTTTTGAAACAAAAATCTATGAAGGTTTTTTTTTTAAAAAATAGTGTCTGTGTCACAAATTCCACCTGAGACCTTTTCCATGCTTTGAGAACAGTTACTGACAACATCAGTTATATGTCCAATATTAATGGTGACTTGCTTTTTCTTCTTTATATGATTGCAATATATAGTAACATATACTGTGCAATATTTAGTGACATATGGAAACTATATGAAGATATTCTATGAAATAGGATTATTTTGGTGAAGAGCCAGCTAGCAGAAACAAAAGAGGCATAAGTAAGTAGAAGTGAAAATTTTGAGTAATAGGAATTCTCAAAGAGTTTCCGTAATTTCATTGTACCACTTAGATCAGACTGAAATGATTAGCAATGCTAATTGCACCAACACTTCTTCTTGCCTTCTACTACCTCAAGCCATGTTGACACATCTAAATAAAACAAGGTGAGAGACCATAATCTAGCTTTCAGACCAAACTATATATAATACTTATCCTTGGATTTTCTCTCATCCTATGTGATGATACAGTTGTCTTAAGATGTATAAATATACCTTTTTTTTTATATTATTTTCCCTTTTCAGAATGCCTGAAATAGGATGAAGATGGAACCACATGTTACTTTCATATCAAGAAACAGACAGTATGTACTGAACTCCATGGTGTGTGGCAGGGGAGCAAATGTGGTTCAGAGAAAGTGATATAGGAATCTGGAAACTCATAGAATCATAGAATAGTTTAGGTTGGAAGTGACCTTAAAGATCATCTAGTTCCAACCCCCCTGCCATGGGCAAGGACACCTCACACTAGACCAGGTTGCTCAAAACTGCTCAAAGTCTCATCCAAACTGGCCTTGAACACTTCCAGGGATGGGGCATCCACAAGTTCTCTGGGCAACCTGTTCCAGTGCCTCACCACCCTCACAGTGAAAAATTTCTTCCTGAGATCTAATCTAAACCTACCCTCTTCCAGCTTGAAGCCATTACCCCTCATCCTATCACTACATGCCCTTGTAAAAAGTCCCTCTCCAGCTTTCTTGTAGGTCCCTTTCAGATACTGGAAGGCTGCTATAAGGTGTTCCTGGAGCCTTCTCTTCTCCATGCCGAACAACTCCAGCTCTCTCATCCTGTCCTCATAGCAGAGGTGCTCCAGCCCTCTGATCATCTTTGTGGCCCTCCTCTGGACCTGCTCCAACAGGTCCATGTCCTCCTTATGTTTGGGTCTCCAGAGCTGGACACAGTATTCTAGGTTGGATCTCACGAGAGCAGAGTAGAGGGGCAGAATCACCTCCTTCAATCTGAATTCATGAGTGAATTTCAGTTGTATTGAGCAGAGAAGTTTAAAGTACATAGAAAGCTGCAGTTATTTGTAGTCTGTTGTATGTGATAGCTCACTTGATGACTCATGTGACATATGGGGAGGTCTGAGCTTGTGAACGTATCTTTTCTACTTCCTGACTCCATCTGATCCTTGCTGAGCTTGTGTTAGCTTTCTTCTTGTTAAGCTTGTGTTAGCTTCATCTCTAAGAAAAAACTTTTTTTTTTTAAATAGAGGTCATGAGAAACAAAACAACAAAAAGTTATTATGGATTTTTAACGATGCTTATAAGCTCTTCTGTGAAGCTGTATGAAGTTAATGATATTTACGTACATCCTTATTTACAACAGCTCTGTACCCACAGAAACAATTTTTATGTGTATGGATTTTTCTTCAACAACAGGTTTGTTCAATAAGGTCTGAGTCACTGAATTTAAAGGAAGTAATATTTTTTTCTCTGCTGGCCTGAATGAAAATGCATAGAGTTATTACTTTCAAGAATATTAACTGAATGCTCCATCCTTGTTAGAAAAAAAAGTACAATTTATTTTTCTTTTATGTGGTCATGTATCTCAGTCATATAGCATTGTTTTTTTAAAGTTATTTCTATCCTTACTTTTTTTTTTTTTTT
>VYXH01003095.1:385472-417996 GCA_013397275.1 Burhinus bistriatus
TTTTTTTTTTTTTTTTTTTTTTTGGTGAGGTTTCTAAGTCTCTCAATGCCCTAAAAGTAAGGTAAACATAAATTTAGTAGAAAAAAATTAGGAAATGCACTAAAGTGTTTGACTGAGTTATATAAAATCATTCTGCCAAAAAGAAGGCAACTAAGGAAGCAGACAGCAATTATTCAGTTATATAAAGTAATATGAAGAATTCTTCTCTAATCTAATCTTAGCTAATCTAATTATTTTGAAATATATCACCCTGAAGATCTCCCCATCACTGTGTTTATGTATCCTTCCTAATAGTCTTCTACAGCACTAAAAATGTGTAAGGCTTCAAAAATCAAAAGATTTTTAGGAAAATTATAATTCAGACACAGAATTACAATGCATATGCAAATGAGGAGAAGTAGAGTGCACACAAAAAGGAAACTTCATTTTTAAAGGGAAGGAGTGATAATCATCCCAAAAGAGATACAGATAGATTTAAAGTTCCAATCTCTTCTGCAAATCCTTGATTCTGATTTCATCTAAATGTGAAGGATGAAGACACGGTATAGCTTCATAATCATGATGGAATCACAAGACACAGTAGAGCGCACACTGATCAATATTAATGTTGAAATTAAAATTTTGTTATTAACCTAATTAAATCAATCCTGAATGCACACTAACACTTGGCATCTGAATACCATCTATCTCTCAGTTCTTTGGCTGCAAAAGTTGTCTTTCTGTACGAATTTACCAAAACTGCATAGGGAATGGCTGTGAACTGGTACTAGCGAGATCACCGAGTGCATGTCTATATCAGAGTTATTGCAAGAGTAAGTACTCTATACCTGGGTGCGCTAAAAGTGGGAAGATAATTATTCACTTCCGAGAATGAAGTTTTCTTCACCAAAGAAAAGACAAAGGTCTTTTTCCTTTCTCATGTTCTTTGTTTCTTTTCCTGCTTTTTCTCTGGATGTATTTTAGACATTTTGGGGGTTTGCTTGATATATAAAACAAAACCCAGTGACTTGTGTGAACACAATTAGGTCATGTGTGCTGTACTAACAAGCTTATTGCTTTTTGGGACCTCCAGACTATTTTTTTCATATTTTGTGCAGAACCAATTGTAACTAACTTCTGGTCTATGACAGTAAATAAAATTATTATGAAGAAGAGTACTTTACTGAGGTTATTTTGTGAATCTGGTTACAGTGTTTTGAATTATGCTTTCCCCTGCGTGTATCTCCCCCACATTAGAACAGCTGATCAAAAACCAAACCAAAAAAAAAAAAAAAAAGTCCCAAACCAGAGATTTCTCTCTATTTTAGTCTTCAGGAAAATAAAGGTATTTGAGCACATACTAGACTTTTTCTTTATTATAAAGTACCCTTTATAGTAATATCCCTTATCGGTGACTGATCCAGCACCTAATCAATGTATAAACTGAAAAAAGCTGCATAGTTGAAACCCTAGCTACCAACCTCCTTTTTCTGGGTGTTTGGAAACCGTGCAGGTCCAATAGTGTTGATGAGATGAGTGTGCACGTTGTCCCACTGTTTTAAAATCATGTAGGTATGACTGGCTTACTTTTTTTTTGTAAGAGTCTGTGAAAGTTCTGTTACACTGATGTTTGTCCCACAGAGTTGTCACTTGAAAGATTTAAACTAGTTTTACTTCTGTATTGGGGTCAGTTCTGTGATATAAGTCCATTAGTCTTTTTTTTCATATATATATTGCACTCATTTTTTAGTTCTGGTATGAAAGTTTAGCCATAGAAGTAACAATGCTTCCTCTCCTCAGAAACATGTTAGGAGCACTTTATCTGTCAAATTATATTTTCTTATGGATTCTTCTTTTCTGAAGAGCTTGACATGAGAAGATAATGGTATGAAATCTCCTTTATGGAATGCTCTCTGAGAAATGTCATTGCTTGTACATGCCAGAAACATTTCCCATACTGCAGTTGTTATATTTGCCAAACCTGGCATAAAAAATATGTAACAAAAATCCAGAAATTACATCTCTTTGTTAGCAACCTCATTTTTTCTGTTGTTGCAGCTTACATATTTTATATATACACACATACATACATACATATACACAGTCAGCCACAATATTGCTAAACTTAAGACACCAAGGACTCCAATATTTGGTTTCATGTGTGAGGGCCATATACAGATGACTGAAATATCTGGAAAATAAAAAAATCTCAAAGCTAAATAATTTATTTTGTTCTGAAATGCTCTAGGAAAAGTATAGGTAGAACAGTAGAAGAACGTATTTTCTACAAAAGATTGAAGGATCTTCTCTTATATACTTCCTCTTATACTGCTGTACATATCTCCAAATTGAGCCTGAAAAAACTCATGAGATATAGGACAGGAGTCTGTAAAATGTTGAGTTGAATAAACACGGAATAAGGAATAATTATTGTTTCTCAGAGTACAAGAAACAGAAGTATCGAATGAAAGGATCGTCATGGGTTTGGAGTAAATGCAAGGAGGTACTTTTTCATACAGTGTGTAGTTAACTTGTTGAGTTATTACTTTGTAGACACTTAATTTCTACTTGTTTCTAAAAATAGTTCATAGAAATTCATATGGAAAAAAGAAGACCAAAGGACAGTAAAGATGAAAACACAATGCAGGAAGTCCATGAAGTACAAAGTGCTGCAAACTAGTGGCGTATACCAATGAAGCTAGAAGAACAGACTGAGGGAAGGACTACTGATATACTTTCCTCCCACACGCTCCACCAATGTACCTTATCAAAACCAGAACAGAGTTTAAGTTAGGTCTTTTCTTCTGATACAATCTCTGTATTCTAAATTTTCCTCAAAGTGTTAAATCCCCCCTTCTCTCTCATTTCACTTACTTGAAACTGTGCTTTTTCACCCTGAACTCCTACTGGTTTTTTTGTTTCACATCCTACCCTACCTCATCTACCATCACAGATTATTGCCAGTGATCAATATTGTCTCCCAAGTAATCTCTTTTCCCTCCTGCATAAACTCCTAAGCCATTCATCACTCTGCTTTAATCTCCATCTGGTGTTGTTTCTATCCACTCATCCATTCAACACACCTATGAAGAGGAGTAACGACATTTCTTATTTCCTGCATCTACTTTGAGCAATGCCTCGTAGGCAGAATGTGGGTGAAGAGCAGGAAGATGCCACACTGATGTGTTGGGATGTGCCACAGAGCAAGCTGTTATCATCTTGTCCTTTCTTTTTCATTTCAGCTGCCCCAAACAGAGCAAAACCCAGTACAGCTAGAAATCAGAATCATAGAATCATTTAGGTTGGAAAAGACCTTTAAGATCATCCAGTCCAACCATTGACCCTACTCTACCAGGTCTGCCACTAAACTATGTCTCTAATCACCACATCTACATGACTTTTAAACTCTTCTAGGGATGGTGACTCAACCACCTCCCTGGGCAGCCTATTCCAATGCTTGATAACTCTTTCAGTGAAAAATTTTTTCCTAATGTCCAGCCTAAACCTCCCCTGGAGCAACTTGAACCCATTTCCTCTTGTCCTGTCGCTAGTTACTTGGGAGAAGAGAGCAGCTCCCATCTCACTACAACCTCCTTTCAGGTAGTTGTAGAGAGCAATAAGGTCTCCCCTCAACCTTCTCTTCTCCACACTAAACAATCCTAATTCCTTCAGCCGCTCCTCATAAGACATGTTCTCCAGACCCCTCACCAGCTTTGTTGCCCTTCTCTGGACACGCTCCAGCACCTCAATGTCCCTCCTAGACTGTGGCGCCCAAAACTGAACACAGTAAATGAAACAGGAAGCAGCATCTAAAAGATCTGTCATTAGATCTGACCTGCTGAGATACTAGACAATATAAAAGTGTTTTGCTGGCTTTCTGTCTCTAGGTGGCATAGTATACATCACATAACAAGACCATGCTAGAAACATCTCCTTAATAACACATTTTGTATAATGAACTGAGTCTCATCTATGCATTAAATTTAAAGTATTTTAAGATGTCTTGATTGTGGCCTTTCTTAACTATGTTCTCCTCTTGACATAGGATTTTAACATTTTCAAATGGTTCAGGAGATCTTCAAAGAACATCAGAAGTATAGAGAGCTCTTTTTACCAGTAGATTCCTTCAAGGAATTCCAAATTCCTCAAAACTGTAGTGCAAAGTAGATATAATACATTGTCAATATAGTTTGTGTATTAGTGTTTGTGGAACTCCACTGTACACTTTCTTAAACACATTTCTTCTATACCACACTGCTTAATCACGTAATTGTGTTTCAAAAGACAGCATTTGCTAAGTCCAAGGGGCACTCATCAGGCATTCCTTAGCCAGTACACGATACCCTAGTGTACACATATGTACACAAATGTTTCCTTTCAGCTACAAAAGCTATAGTAATTAATGGTTACTCAATTAATTAATCTGAACAAGCAAAAAGGAGAGTAAAGTAACACCTTTTAGCCTTTTATTTCTTAAAGTCACTTATCCCATGAATCTTATCTTACTGTGTTTACTGTTAAGCTTAACTTGTCACCGTTTATTTTGATTAAGATACATTATATGGCCTTTTTAAATGAGAATAAATAAATCATCCTGTCTGCATCTCTTTCTATCCCACTAAGACCTGTGGGGGGAATGCTGCTGTAAGTTTCATTATGTGGAGAGAGAAGTTGATCTTTAATGGATTAGACACTCTCCACAGAGCTACACTATACAGCTTTTGCTCTATTTTACCCCACCCTTTGGTAAATCTAATTTTAGATGTGAAGCTTCAGATCAAGAAATAGTCATATGGTGAAACATAGACTGTAGAAAAGTATAACATTCGTCACAAGCTTTTAGTGGCTTTTTCTATGTATTTTTTTTTCCTACTGGTCAGATATAAGAGACTGAATAAGGAACAGCATGAGTCAGAAAGAAAGAAAAGTATTAAGTGAAAACAGAAATGGTTGATCATGTTCATTAAGCAGCAATATTTCAGGTAGTATTTTCCTTCTTTTCCTTTTCCTTTTCCTTTTCCTTTTCCTTTTCCTTTTCCTTTTCCTTTTCCTCTTCCTCTTCCTCTTCCTCTTCCTCTTCCTCTTCCTCTTCCTCTNTGATTCTTTGCTCTAATCAAAAAGTTGGTTCTTCCTTTTTCCTTTTCTTTCTTTTTTTTTTTTTTTTTTTTTGAATTGAAACCATTACAATATACTGATACATTTCAAATGGAGGTGTTTTTTCTACTGGGAAAGTTCTTGTTTGCTGGACTATGATTTATATAGTTACAGCCAGCTTGAAGCGTAGCTTAAATAAAGAAGTAGTCTTTCAGAGATGATACCTACAAAATGTATAGTCTTACATTGCTGTGCACTTGTATACTTCACACACAGAAGACTCAAAGAAAGAAATTGGGAAATACCTTGAGGAAGCAATCAAAAAGATGATACATACATGCAGAAAGATAACGTGGGAAAATGGGAGCTCATATCTATTAGTGATACGTTCATGGTACCATATATCACAGATATTTATGTGATATTTTTTGCCCAGAGCATCTCTTATGCCATGTGACCCTCAGTATCTTATAACAAGCTTAGGGTCTTTAAACTAGAGGTGGGTGAACTAAACATATTGTCTACTTTTGTTCAACTCAGTTGTTCCTGCAGTCCTTACAGTAATGTTAAAAAGCACCCAAATGTTGCCATGAGCAGATGGTGTTTGTGCATCATGAGCTTAAAAGTAACACCTTTTTTGTTAGACTAATATGATTATACCCACACTGTACAATTACATCAAGAGATGCTGTGGAAGTAATCATCACACAAAAATTATAATACTAATTTCAGATTCTGAAGACATAACATCAAAACCTGAATGAGCTAGGTGTTCAAAAGTTTTTTCTTAGTGTCTTGCCGATATTACACTAAAAGTGAATACTTGCTTTGACCAGGAAGAAAAATTATTTGTGAGATGACTGAGAACACATTTTTTTCTTTTGTGTGGCTACTGATATATGTGTTTCCCCTTGTAGAAAATGTATTTGCATTGTTTTTAATGTATGTGTAATGACTGTTAGTATGTAGATTCTGATTTTTTACACCTCACTCAAAATTCCAAAAGCATTTCAAACAACATCTTTCTTTTAGTTGAACAATATAAAGATTTTTAAAAACAAGACAGTCCTTCAGGTCCCAGTAAAAATGATTTTATATGCTTTTCTGTTGTATCAAGATGGTGTGTAAATGCAGATTTTTTCATTTTTCACCTATAGTAGTTAACACTTCTTCACAAAAAAATACTAATTCAGAACATCCTTCAGAATCTCTCACCGATGAAAATAAAAAGCATGTTGGCCTTGTGTAATAGTATGATTCCTAGTGTTATAATTGGACCATCATATTGAATAGACTTAATGTTTGCTTATGTTAACCGATATTATTTTATACTAATGCCTGAGTATGTCTGTGGGTATGTGTTTGCCACAGTTTCTGAGCTGTGGGTTTCTTTTTATTTCCCTTGCCTTTTCCTTTCTGTTTCTTTATTTTGGTTTTGATTTAAGATGCATTCTGGGTAATGGAAATATTTTACTTGAACTCTCTCCTCACAGACATTTTCCGACTCAGTTTCTTCTTTTTCACTAACCCGAGAAAATAGGAAAGACTTTAACAGGTCTACCATTAGTAGATCCACCTTTAATATCCTGACACTTTGCAATACATATCATGTGGTACTGTTTTCATAAAAGGATAAGCATTATGGTCTGCTAGACCAAATGAGCTCCTACAGAGCACACCAGTACACTTGCTGGTATTTTTGTTTATTAACTAATGATATTGTAAAATTTTTCAGTTCCATCATAGCTGTAACTGTAATACATATCTACATCCCATCTTTCAGTGTTATTTCGTCATTTAGATCTGTCTATTTGTTTAATTTATTTTTATATTCTAACAAAAAAGATTTCTCAAAGTATGTTTGATACTCTGGAATGCAGGAAAACAGCTGCAAGTTGTAAAAGCATTATAAAATGAAAAGTGGAATAAAAAAATTCAAATGACAACAGGTCAATTCAAGTCATGTTGAAAATTATACCAATGGCACTCTCAAATATGGTGATGAGATCAAAAGCTGATATAGACAAGTTTATGTTAATGCTAATAAAAAATTCTTTGACTTTCTAAATGTAATTATGGTATTATATGTAAGGTTTTTTCTTTTTTTTTAATAAAGCTACTACAGCTTTTTTTTTCTCTTTTTATAATGTGCCTGAAGGTTATTAAGCCTGAGCTTGTTTTGCTCTTAAGTCTATGCGTATGCTCTAACTTTGAATTTGGATCTAACTTTGAAATGGATCCTGCTTTGAGTAGAGGGTTAGACCAGATGACCTCCAGACACCCCTTTCAACCTAAATTATTTTGTAATTCTATTTGACTTAGTTGGTGTGCTATTCTCCCTTTTCCTTCTCTTCCTTTTGTTCCTCCTCTTCCTCCTTCTTGGAGTCATCTTTTTTTGTATAATCTCAAAGTCTCTAATATAAGGTAAGTAAATGCAACTTGCCTGCTTTGTTTTCCAAAAAAAATTGAGACCTTGGAGACAATAGATACATGTTATTTGTCCTAAAAAAGGATCAAAATTAGTCATTACGTTACAGTGAATTTACTGATTTAACTTGCCACTTTTAGTGGAGAAGTACAGTAGCTTACGTGATTTAGCTTAGATAATAAGCCATAAATAAAACAGGCCAGGTTGGAAGGGAACTTGAAATTCTCATGAATACTTCTGGATCAAAACACAGTCAGTTCAAGTAATTCGGCCCTGTGTTTCACTGGGCTTCTACTTCTGAAGCAAATAAGCTTTTAGGCACTTTATGTCTTGAGTTTGCTTCTGTAAAATGAAGATAGTGCACTTCCAGTCTCATGGAATGTACCTGTTGGTGTTTATCAGAATATAGGCAAACTTTGTTGAGATCATTATTAAGATTACCTAAAGGAAAGTAATAATTTCTGTTCTGTACTTTGTTTGAATGATACATATTTTGTAAGACAAAATATGGAAAGGATACCAGTAAGATAAAATTAAGTATTTCATATGTTGAAGGAGTCAGGAGCTCACTGCAAAAATACAGTATTGAGAGTGGAGTTGTAATGAAGAAGCACAAGAGATATGAGTTACAGTACACAAGAAATTCTAAAGACAGGATCTGTAGGTCATGCAAATTAGTGTAATAGCACTGAAGTCCACAAGGTTACATGAGTTAATAGCAGCTTAGAATTATTGTTACAGCAACAGACAGTAGTTGTGAAATAAGCCTAAGTCTATCGTTATAACAGCATTGTCAGCAGGCTAATGAAAAAGATTACTTGGCTAGTATATAGCCAGCTATGATTCTTATTTTTTATTGTCTGCAAGCAACTGGGAAACAGAAACTCCTGGTTCAAATAGTGGAAAGATTTTGTTTGTTCAGTGCTGCCTTTCTGTACTCTATATTACGTTGTTTTCCTTCCTTTTCTACTTGTGCTTTAGCTACTATCCTATTTCTGATGTAATTTATTTTCTCTTATTCTGTATTGTACGTGCCATCACTGCTTAAAGTATATCTACATAAGTGTCTTAGTTCAGATCAGAGTTGTGCCTGTGGAGATATCCTGATATCAGATATCCTGATAATTCCCCTTAACCATCTTTGGTTTATAGCTTGGTACCTTGGAGTGGTCTTGGACAGTGCAAAGTGGTTTTTTTCAAGACGGAACTGAACTGAAAAGTGTATTGCAGCAGCTCATAGACATTTAGTTCATGGAACTGGACTAAAGATACTCTAGCCCTCAAAACGTGCGTGGTGTGAACTAAGTATCATCAGCACCAACTGCTTTGTTCCACAAATCTGCTTCAATTTGATAACACTTTTACTGAAGTAGGCTTGGCCTTAATCTCTTCAGAACTAATGTTATTCAGTAAAAAATAGACCTACAGATCCTTTACCGGTTTAACTAACTTTTGTGAGTTAAACCATGATTATAAGGATGGAGGAAGACTAACAAATTGAAAGGGTGTGATAAAAAGTACAGCCCGGGCTTCTGCCCTGGTAGACATTTCCTTTTAAGGCTGTTATTTGTATTCAAGTTTCCTACTAAATTAGAGATTCGTATTTCTCAGTGCTGCCTTCTCTAAAAGAGAAAGAGATTCTTTGTTTTTTTCTTTTATCCAAAGACAACACACTTTGTCTTGGGGTTTTTATTTCTCTTTTTGGCTTTCTTTGGTGCTGTTATGGATGGTCCTGCTTCAGCCTGCAGTCAGACCAAGCTCCTACAAAATGAAAATGTAACTTAAATGAAGCTATCTGCTGTTAGTGACATAAGTATGTGTGCTTTTAGAAAAACCCTACATGAGGAAAACCGAGCATCTCTATGGAAAATATGACAATAGGGGTGATGGGAACAACAGAGTGATAGGAGTCTTAAATAATGGCGAGTGGCAGAAAAACTTTAACACCTATTTATTTCATAATAAAACATAATGGCAGTATGTTATATTTGAAATAAATTATTAATTTGCCTATTCTTTTAGAATTTGAGATCATAAACTGAAAGCTTCCTACCTTCTGTCCAGTGAGTGGAGGAAATGTTTTGTTTTCATTTCCATTCTAGCTCTAAGAGTAATGTTGATGCATGTGTCTTGGTTTCTCATAGAACAAATATAAATTTATGGACAATTAAATCAAATTTCTAAAGCAGTTTCACTTTGTCTGTAGTGTCCAAATATTATTATGAATTGATTTTTATATTTACTGTAGTAACCATGTTGTAATGAATTATTTGCTGCTTCTAATTAGTTGTAATTCATACCTGCATAGTGTACCCATTTATCAAAGAGTAACATTGTATCCTTCCTTCTTCCTCTATTTATTGTGCAAACTCATGCTTAGTGGTTATCAGGTCTTTTTCTAGAAATGTATTCCTCTTCATCTGATTTCTTTCTTACTCAGTGATTGAGAACCTTTTTCTGTAATCCCAGTTAAATATAAGCAATCCCCACCTGAAAGGTTATGGGGACAAATAGCAAAGTGGAAGGGAGCAATGGTGTTGGTTTGTCAGTTGGTGCAGGAATATGCAGGCAGCACCACCTGTGAAGAGGCTGGCTCCACGGCTTTCCTGATAAATCTGTGCTCGAGCTTAGGGCAGTTTGGGGATAAAAACAGCAGCCAGCGGCTAAAAATAGGACTTAGTCTGATGGAATGGTCAGCAGGCAAAGTCAACTGTCTTTGGACTGTTTTGAATGAACAACCTTTAGGGATCGAAAACAGCTTGTCTAATGTCTGGATGGGGACAGCTTGCTCTGACTAAGGTTGTAATTCTAGGCAAAATGATGATTTCGCTTCATTTGAAATGTATTTGATTGCATCTGCTCTATTTGAACTATGCATAAATCTGTTATAATAAAGTAACATCCCAGTGCACGTGAAGACCCTGCAGGAATTATGTGTGGAAACCGAATTGAAGACCTCTGGATCATAAAGCATAAGTTTTTTCTGGTGCAAACACTGTTTAGGTCAGGGTAGCATGTCTGTTATTGCCATCATATGCAGAGGCTATCTGCTAGTGGGAGATGACAAAGCTACAGGTTGTTCTGTGGAGCACGCAGTTGCCCTTAAGCATATGGTCCTCTGCCAGTGTTCAAGGAAGCTCTGCTTGACAGATAATTAGAAACTTTGCGATGAAGTCTCTGCTCTTTAGGCAAAATAATCATAAAAGTGGTGAATTAACTCCAGCAGGAGAACATCTGGGGGAAAGAAATATTGAATCTTCTGAAACAGTCTACTCTGCATTAAAGTGAGTGTTAACAGTGAAGTAATAAATTTTTTGGTAAGGAAGACTGTAATGCTACCACTTGTCATTCCATAGACAAGGAGAAATGTGCATCTCTCCTTTGAAAAACAATAGTTCTCCACTTATTATATAATAATGTCTGGGGAAAGTTGTTATCAGCAGTGCTAACTAGCCAGAGATAGGCCAAGTTTGTTTGTGATGCATGGTTTGTAAAATACTTGCTGCTGTTGACAGGATTAACTTCAGAGTCTTAAACCTTAGACATATATATATTTTTTTTTCCTCTTCTTAAAAGAAAAGCAGAATAAGTGACAGTAAAGCCCTGATTGCTTAATGCCAATGACTGCTTTTCTCGTCAATACTGTAATCTTGCTCTGATGCTCTGCGTGCACCACTGATAAATGAGGTTACTGATGTTTTCTAATGAAAAGTGTTGTCTTCAGTTTTTTACAATGTCATAAGAAAGAAGGAAGGAAATGTTGCCATAGTATCCAATAATAAAAATTATCTCCTCTTTGCTGAAGAACAGAAATTTGGAATTTGTTAAACATTTGCCTTTCTGCAGATATACATATTGTAGTTTCAGCTTGAATTTGTTTCTTAAATTTCTCAAATTTCTTTGAAATTGTATGCAGATGAAATTCTGAACCGCCACTTGCAATCAGTTGGCCTCCATCACATCTCTGGTTGCAGCCTACACCACCCTTTTTGGCTGAGCATGTTCCAGTGTAAACGAAGTATCTATCTGCACGTGATGATTACACTTGGGCTTGTATATGAGGAACCTGGGTGTCTTTGTGCCATTGGTAACATTACTCCCCCATACTGCTTGAATGCAAAGAGGAGGGAAAACCACTTGTCTTAAAAAGTGTGGCTGAAAAAAATGAAATCTTAAGGAGATGTATGTATTGGAGCAGGTCCAGAGGAGGGCCACAAAGATGACCTCTGCTATGAGGACAGGCTGAGAGATTTGGGGTTGTTCAGCCTGGAGAAGAGAAGGCTGTGGGGAGATCTTATATCAGCTTTCCAGTATCTGAAGGGGGCCTACAAGAAAGCTGGAGAAGGACTTTTTTCAAGGGCATGTAGTGATAGGACGAGGGGTAATGGCTTCAAATTGGAAGAGAGTAGATTTAGAATAAATAATAGGAGGAAATATTTCACTCTGAGAGTGGTGAGGCACCACCAACCCTAGGTTGCCCAGGGAAGTTGTGGATGCCCCATCCCTGGAAGTGTTCATGGCCAGGTTGGATGGGGCTTTGAGCAACCAGGTCTAGTAGGAGATGTCCCTGCCCATTGCAGGGGGGAGGTGAACTAGATGATCTTTAAGGTCCCTTCCAACCTAAACCGTTCTATGATTCTATGACAGTGAACAGAGAATGATGAGGAAGGGAAAATCTGACCTTGCCACTTTTAATAAGCATCCAGTAAGGGATAGTTAACTGCTGAGCAATAGGGAGAACAGTAACTCTCAGTGACTGATGCTATGCTAATAAATGCAAAGGAAAAGACTATAGAAAGCTGGCAAGTGTTTACTGTGCCTTGAATAAATAAGCTCTGGCCTACTTTTTAAATAGCTGCTTATTAAGTGAATTTTGCCCGTTTTATGACTCAAGCAAATTAGGATTCCTGCCGGTAGGGAGAGGAGAAATAGTGCATTTAATTATGTAGTTTCAGGAATAGGTCTTGTCTCCTTCATATTGGCGTGTTTTAAGTGCTGGATATGAAATGTTGCCTCAGCTACTCTAGAGAAAAGTTAAAAAACCTGAAACTCAGAAAAAGATAGGACAGGAATTATAATTTGAGTTTACAGTGAACATTTTTCTTTTTTTTTTTAATTTTTATACGGTGATTGTTTAGGAAACCTCCAGGGGTAAAACGGACTCGTATGCCACTTCTGTTCCCTTTATATTTAGTGAGGCAGCTCAATAATATTCATATTTATATAAAAACCAAGCATTGATATCTCTATATTAAAATGTTCTATATTGGTTCCTGGTAGGATGCAAGTTTCTCCTTAAATTTCATTAAATACTTACTGATTTCAGAGATTCCTATTATGGTCCATCTTAAAGTGCAATTTTCTGACTGTTTGTATGTGTAATCTGGGTAAAAAAGTAGTATATTTAAACCACAGTTTAAAATGTAATTGTTCAGTTCCCTGACTCAAATGTTGTATAACTCCACAAAAAAATGTAGCAAGGAAGATATTGGTGCTTTATCAGACAGCTTCTCCTGGCTTCCAACCAATAAGACATCCTAGATCTAGCTTTGGCCTTGCTGTACATACAGATGCCCTTCTGCCTTCCCAGCGTAGCTCACTGTGAGTACATTATCCTGTTAACAGTGCTGACCCTCAAAGGGAAAGGTAACCTTTAAAAATCACTATTAAAGTGAACTCAAATCTTTCCAAATATTGCATTTTTTAAGAGTCTGTGTAAGCCTTATTAATGGTTTCAATCTTCAAGCTTTCAGCTGAAAGAGTATGCACATGGAGAACTCAGAGGATACAGGCTCCTCTCCGCAGTGAAGGAATGTGCTGTGAGAACCTGTAGAAGAGAGGTGGACTGTGTACTTATGGTCAGTGACGGACCTCAGTTTGTCAAAAGACTTGAAGTGAGAAGAACGGAGGCCTTGGAGGGAAGACAGGCACAAGAAAATTGGTTAATATTCAAGGATAAACTTCTCCAAACTCAAGAGTGGTCCATCCTAATGAGCAGAAGCTCACGTAAAAATGCCAGAAGGTCTGCATGGATGAACATGGAACTGCTGACCAAACTCAAACATAAAAAGGAAATGTACAGAAGGTGGAAGCAGGGACAGGTAACTTAAGAGGAATACAGAAATACTGTCCGAACATGCAGAGATGCAGTTAGGAAAGCCAAACCCTACCCGGAACAAGAAGGCCTTCTGTAAGTACGTAAGTGGCAAAAGGAAGGCTAGAGAAAATTTGGGCGTGCTACTGAGGATCTGTAAGCAAACTGGAAATACACAAATCCATGGTACCTGATGGGATGCACTCAGAAGTGCTGAGGGACCTGGATGATGTCATCATGAGGCCACTCTTGACAATCTTTGGTTGACTATGGAGACTGGGACAGCTGCTTGGAGACTGGAGGAAAGTAAAGATCACCTCTATTTTCAAGAAGAGCCAGGGAGTTACAGGCTGGTCAGCCTCACATCAGACCCTGACAAGGTGAAGAAGCAGGTAATCCTGGAAACCTTTTCCAGGCATATGAAGGTCAAGGTCATCAGGTGTAGTCAGCATGGATTCACCGAAAGGAAGTCACGCTTGACCAACTCTTTAAACTCCTATGGCAAATTGACTGGTTTAGCAGAAGAAGGGAGAGCAGTGGATATTGTCTACTTAGACTTCAGGAAGGCTTTCAATACTGTCTCCCAAAAGACACTCACAGAGAAGCTGATGAATTATGGGCTAGATGATCAGACTGTGAAGTGGATTGAAAATTAACTGAACAGCAGGGACCTGAGAAGTGGTGATCACTGGAATGAAGTCTAGTTGGAGGTCGGTAATCAGCAGTGTGCCCCAGGGGTCAATACTGGATCCAGTCCTATTTAAAATCTTCATTAATGATCTGCATGACGGGGCAGAGTGCACCCTCAGCACCACCTGGATTTCTGTATCAGGTTTTGGGCTCCCCAGTACAAGATAAATATATATACGGAATTACAGGAGAGAGTCCAGTGAATAAGATGATTAAGGGACTGGAGTATCTGTCATACGAGAGCAGGGACTATTCAGCCTGGAGAAGAGAAGGCTGAGGGGGTATCTTATTAATATATATAAGTACCTGAAGGGAGGTTGCAAAGGATACAGAGCCAGACTCTTTTCAGTGTTGCCCAGTGACAGGGCCAGAGGCAATGGGCACAAACTGAATATCAGGAAACACTTTTTTACTGTGAGGGTGTCCGAGCACTGGCACAGGTTTCCCAGAGATGTTGTGTAGTCTCCATTCTTGGAAATATTCAAAAGCCATTTGGACACATTCCCATGTCCAGGAGCAGATCTATCGGCTCTAGGTGTCCCTGGTTGGGTTGCAGGGGTTGGACCAGATGATCTCCAGAGGTCC
This sequence comes from Burhinus bistriatus, assembly GCA_013397275.1. Taxonomy (NCBI): domain Eukaryota; kingdom Metazoa; phylum Chordata; class Aves; order Charadriiformes; family Burhinidae; genus Burhinus; species Burhinus bistriatus. Next base: position 400,343 of record VYXH01003095.1, read on the forward strand.
CTTCCAAACTCAACCATTCTTTGAGTCTGTGATTTTGTGGATGTGTTCCAGGAAATGTGAAAAGACAAAAGACCAGCAACGGAGGAGTTTACAAGTGTAGCTAAAACCAACACCTGCTCCTGCATCTCTAGGGCAATTCCATCTAACTCACCTCAACCACACATCATATTTCCCCAGCCTGGTCCCTTCTTTTCTGTTTCTGTTGGACCACTGGGCACAGTGGAGGGATGGTGGCCAGAAGGGGACAGCAGAGTAAGTAACTTGAGTAACTAGAGGTCCCCCTGTATTGGTGCTTTTTTCTTCAGAGATTTTGAGGTTCATGAAAGTAATTCAGTGCTTACAGCTATAGGTTAAAGTTTTGAATTTATACTCATTGTGTTTGCCATCTCTGAAGGTATTCCAACATCTGTTATTCTTGATTATTTGATAAAACCAGCTAGTCTTTTTTTTTTATTACTTTTTCCTTCAGTTGTTAATGTCAAAAGATTAAGTATTCATTATCCTCATTTCTTTTTCTGTTATTTTGGGCATTTTCCCCATTTGTATTGTGTGTTAAAACTGTCCTTTGTTAACTGTATTTGATGTTCAGATAACACTTTTTCAGACGCTTGCATTTTCCTCTGGTACTTGCCTCCTCCTTCACACTCTCTCAAGGATTTTGTCTCCAGTTCCCAGTATTATTTCCACTAGTTCATGATTTCTCTATTGCATAAAATGTCAGAGTTGCCATATTAAATTTGCTTACACAAACAGTCTTTTAAAGGAGAAAAGTGGGGGTTTCAGGGAATGAAGGTCAGACCTAGGCTAGGGGCTTTTGCGAAGCACTAAGAGAAGGGGCAGGACACCATGCAGGGGGAAGGGGCATGAGTTATTAGATGAGAGCAAGCTGAATTCTAGCTATTCTTAAAAATCCACCCAATTACCAAAAATCAGTAACAGCAAAGGAACTATTAAGAGTTCAAAATGCACAATGAACCAAGCACACAGAATGGGGTCTCTAGGAAGCAAACTCTCTCAGGAAGTGAAACTACTCTCTGCTGTCAATGGATGGCCCTTGGAGGTAGATGCTGCCAGCGCCTCTGGTGCTCGAACATGCAACTTCACTGCCATCTGGTGCCCCACTTCTCATAGGCCCTATGGACACAGTATATTATGTCTTCTTGAAAGGTGGCCTCAAGTCCAGCCTTTGTAAACGTCTATCTTGCATCCTACTCTGTTGCTGCACTGCAGGGGCTCAAGGGCTAGATAAGAGCTTCTGGTGAACAGCTTTGAGTGAGAGGCAACTGGCAGCATTGCCAAACTGCACAGGTGGTGCCAGGCTGAACCCATCACATATTTAAAGAGCTGCACTTGGCAGGAGCAGGTGCTGAGCTGGCGGGGACTCTGTGTCGAATTTAATTTACTGGATGATCTGGCTCGGCAAACATTCAGCATAGATGCTTGTTCCTGCTTAATGTTAAGAAGCTGAGTAAACATAATAGAGATCCCCACAAGTGTTAAATACCTGCTGAAAAATACAAGTTCTTGAAATGTCCAAGCACAGGAAAAATATTTTTATTCATTTCTCTGCTAATGTGTCTAATTTGTACACGATGTCAAAGTACCATTCTTTCCGGATTACTCAGGAGACTGTAAATTTCTTAAATATATCTTTGCATATATTCCCAAAAACTCAATTTGTATATAAATTTTTAAGTGTGAGCCTAACAGCCAAGAGTTTGGAGCAAGGTTTCTCCTGTAGTAGCGTAGTATCAAATACTTTGTTCAGTTTACTACTTTCCAGTAGATGTTCAGTCTTACTCAAAAGCAGAATCTGCTCCCAAGTGGTCTATAAGTAAATTTCCTTAAAAAGTTGTCTTATATTTTTCATTTCTAAATACCTCTTCTGTCCTCCAGTTATATTTTCAGTAACATATAAATTGATATGAGAGATGAGAGTCAAGTACCATTCTTAAGTAATAGCAATGTTTTGAAGAGAACTTTAGGATAGTGGAGGGGATACAAAATTACAACAGTTCTGGTTTTAAATAATTAATCTTGACAGCTCTCTCCTTAGTTGTATCTTCAGACTCCTATCCACCATTTTTGAAAAGTGAAATTTAAATATGAAGCATCTGTACTGTTAGATATTATTGATTTGGGTTTTAGCAGCCAGATGTAGATGTTGTATATGAAGAGTATTCCATCTGTTCCATCAGTTGAGGAAACTATCAGTGTTATAGACTTGTGATGCAATATTCCATGTTTGTTAGATGATTACAATGATGCTATTTAAAATATATCACAATGCTTATAAAATACTCATTCTTTGACTGTGTGTTATGATCAAAATAACATTTCTTCCTGTACCTGGCTATTGTAACACTTTTAAATGACATAGCTCTTGAATATTTGAAGTAGTTTTTCGGCAGTTCATGTGTGAATATGTGCAGGTATTTTCTTCCAATTTCCTCTTTAATAATAATAACAACAATATTTTACATTAATACTTCATAGTTAGGAATCTGTCATTTTGCTATGGATGAACAGAAAATTCAATGTTGTGATTATCAAAGTAAACAAATGAATAAGATTTTTTTCCAGTTTAAATGTGACATTTCATCATGAAGTGTTTGAGAATCAACTTATTATATCATGCTGGCATTCCCTGGAAGATCATAAATGAGAGTTAGATTGTTTTAAGTCTGGCTTCTTTGTTTTTGTAAAAGTAGATCCTCAGTTCATTGTCCATAACATCAATCGAATTCTTGCCCACAGCACAATATATTTGGTCCTATTACCCACTATACATCCATTTGACAATTAAGATACTCCCAGTCAAGTATAATGGGCAAAATTATTCCTGTTTCTGCTGTCTCCTTTATATTCATGCTTCTGATGGTCTGTAATAAATGGCTGTTGAAATTTTAATAGTCAAGTTGCCAGTTTTTTCTATGCATGTGGAATGATTAACACAGTTTGTATTAAGAAAAAAAGCTAATCTTTAGACTCATTATTAGTTTCATCTGCAACATTAGCAAATAAAATATAAATTTAAGGCATTGAAAAATTAAAAAAATCAAATTTACTTTGCATACCCATGTAATTTCTTGTCATGTTTAGAGGATTTTTTCACTGTTATGTAAGGTGCCAAACTGTTGCGGATTCCTGCTTTGTCAGGAGTTTCTCTGGATAACTATTTAGAATTGTATTCTAAGTAATGACAGAAACTCTTCTTGTAAACATTTTCCAAAATGCTGGGTTTGTGTGTGTTGTTTGGTTTCTTCTCTTTTGTTCTTGTTTGTTTTAATCTGCTTCAGAAAAATCACTTGGGACAATCTCTGGTGAAATGTAAGATTGGCTACTTGGAAACATCTTGCGCTTGACCCTCAGTAGAAGAATTGATCTGTGTCATTATGAGAAATAAATCGGAATGTATCTCGTGTTAATTCCTTACTAGAATATGTTTTGGCCACTGATGGGTAGCTACCTTTGCTGTTTTCAATGAGTAACTCTTACAGGCTTAGATTCACTAGATATAAAAGTTCCTTCCTTCCAAAATCCTGCAATTGGACCTTGCCACTGTTTTAGGTGAAATATCAATCAGTTAAGTCTGTCCTTTCATGAAAATATCACTATGCCTGACTGGCACTGGGAGGAAGCTATCATTGGTGGGAGGTATTCGTGAGGAAGCTGGCAATAGGCTGCCTATTGTTTTAGACGGTCAGAGAACACATATTTTCAAGAACAGTTTAAAATTCACTGTAAAAAAAAAAGGTATGTATTTCTGGCTTTACACAAAATAGTTCAAGAAAATAGTGCTGCTCTTTACAAGTTCATAAGAGAGTTATAAAAGAGAGCTTCCTCTCTCTCAACGACAAAATCTGATCTTTTTTTTATTATTATTTAAAAGCCAAAGTAAATGTATTTTTCAGTGATCTGAAAACACGTTATCTTTTAGCTTAAACTGGCAACCCCAGTATCACTACAGTCTGGGGGATGAAAGGATTGAGAGCAACCTTGAGGAGAAGCACCTGGGGGTACTGGTGGATGAAAAGCTGGACATGAGTCAGCAATGTGCACTTGCAGCCCAGAAGGCCAACCGAGCTACATCAAAAGAAACATGACCAGCAGGTTGACAGAGGGGATTCTGCCCCTCTACTCTGCTCTGGTGGACCCCACCTGGAGTACTGTGTTCAGCTCTGGAGTCCTCAGCACAGGAAAAACATGCGCCTGTTGGAGCAGGTCCAGAGGAGGGCCACAAAAATGATCAGAAGGCTGGAGTACCTGTCCTATGAGGACAGGTTGAGAGAGTTGGGGTTGTTCAGCCTGGAGAAGAGAAGGCTCTGAGGACACCTTAGTGTGGTCTTTCAGTACTTAAAGGGGTCTTATAAAAAAGATGGGGACAAAGTTCTTGGCAGGGCCTGTTGCAATNAAAGATGGGGACAAAGTTCTTGGCAGGGCCTGTTGCAATAGAACAAGGGGTAAGGGTTTTAAAGTAAAACAGGTAGATTCAGACTAGATATAAGGTCAAAATTTTTTTACATTGAAGGTGGTGAAACACTGGAACAGGTTGCCCAGAGAGGTGGTAGATGCCCCATCTCTGGAAACATTCAAGGTCAGGTTGGACGGGGCTCTGAGCAACCTGATCTAGTTGAAGATGTCCCTGGTGATGGCAGGGGCATTAGACTAGATGACCTTTAAATGTCCCTGCCAACCCAAACTATTCCATGATTCTATGATTATTATAGCATTTCAAGTTTTAAAGGATATTCATCTTATGGTACAATTAAGATGCAGAAGAAATACAGAAACATGAATATGGTAGCTCTGAAATCTTAAACTTTGCTCTCCTGAGGCTTGAAGCAAATATTTCATCAGGTAATTGTTTAGATTAACTCTTGAGATAATTCAGTTAGCCAGCTGTAATGGTTGATAGTTTATTCTAATCACGAGTTTCTTGCAACAGGCCTTGAGAATGAAGGGCATTTAACAATGTGGGTTCTTATTATAACCCTATGTATAAAAGCAAAGCGAATCTAAGGATGCACTCTGATGGACCAATAGATCATTAATCTGGATGGGTCTGAACCTGGCATGAAAACATCATGCAGCAGAATTGACAGAGGGATTATTTACAGTGATAATATTATAGCAGTCTTTATTGTGAAATCTCCTTTGAAAAAAGAAAAAAAAAATCTCTGGTCAGCCAGTTTCTTGTTGTGTTCCTTATAACCACTATATAACTCTGTAGCTCCATTGCTTTTGTTGTTGTTTCCTTTTTCAAGTATTCCACTTTTACAACGTACTGTACAGAAATTGTAGCTTGTTAGAAAGAAGTTACGCATGAATAACATGAGGAGGTTATTTTAAAACACCTGAAAAACTGAAGATCTTGCCTCTACTAGGTAAACACTTTCAAGCGTTCTGTTTGAAAGATTTTTTAGCATATAGTTCCCTCTTTATCACATAGCTTGAGAGTATTCCCTAAGGAAATTGACCTCAAGTAAATTGTCAATGTGCTTCAGATAGTCATACGCATGACTACACATGCTTCATAGACACTTGTTTTGAGAGACTAAATTCTTTAAAATGTGGCCTAAAATGTCAGAGGGTTAAATAATCACATAAAGCAACCTCTTGCCTTCAGACAATGGAGTATTTGGTCATGTTTTGTTTTCTGTTTATTAAACTTTTTATATCACCTAAAATATTCTCACATTGTTATATGAATAGCTTGTGTAGCTGTGACAGCAAAGATGCTAGTTTAAAAAAAGATTAGAGACTGCTGTAAGAACCTAAGAGACCAAAGTCTGTGATACTTGGTAATTCATTTATTACTGCTACCTGTTATTAAGGTCTGATGTGTTTGATGTTAAGCTGTACTGAAAACAATTCTTGTGCTTGTATTAGATCACTACTGTAACAGATTCAGTCAACTTTGTGAGGTAATGGAGAGGAGTGATAACTGATCAAAGCTCTTTCTGGTTTTAAACTTACTAGCTTCTCCAAAATCTTTCACCTCTACTGCTTCCATGTGCTGTTTCTGCCTTCATAAAGAGAAGGTACTAGAGTAGATGTAAGACAATCAGATGCATCCTTTCTCCAGAGCCTCCCCTCCTTTTGGACCACAGAAGCTGCAGGGAGAAGCTCTAATGGCTTTCTGGAATGGAAATATGTTGCTGTGTAGAGCCACAGATTACCATCCCTTCTTTTCCAGTGCTCTCAGGAGCATCGTGAGGAATTCATCTGAAAAGGCAAAGTTTTGGATATCTGTCTAGGGGTTTCCAGAGGTGTCTGGGACTGTCAGGGGGAAGAGTTCCATGTAAAAACCTATTCACTATGGTCCTGTTTTACAAGTGAGATGTCTTTCTCAGAGTTTCTCAGCTCTGTCACACTGAGAGAGTTGTCTTTCAAGGCTTTCCAGAGAACATGACATTATGTAGTTACTCTCAGATGTGAGTTATTGCTGGAGAGAATCTCTATTTTGTTTTTTATAGGTTTCTCAACTCTTCCTGACTATTTGCCTACCTTTTTATTTTCAGGGACGGAAATGTCATAAATTACTCTCTATGCTTTCTCAAATTGTTTCAAACTGCTAAGCTGCTTCTGGACAGACATCACATGTACATAGAGATCTATATATCTGCATCTCTAAAAAACAGGGTAAAAGTTATTTTGGGTCAAACAAACAAACAAACAAAATAAATTCTATGATCCTAGTTAATGGCAACTTCTAGCAAGATGCGTTGAATTCTCAGATTTTATTCATAGATTTGTCGTCTAAGTTTCACTGAAAGTTCAAATCAAAGTATATTTTTAACTTTAGTTTTAAAAGGTACTTTTTTTGTTGGTTTTTTTTTTTTTTTAAGCAGTTCCCAGTGACAGTATCTCTTAACAAATATTCTAACAAAATGTAGTTGGCTAAAAATTGTCATCTCTGGGAGTGGTCTATTTCAGTAGTTTTTCCAAAAATAGAAACAGTTGAAGAAAGAGTTTACAAAAATAAAAATTTTATGAATTATTTTGCTTAGGGAAATTCTTAAGAAACTTTGAATTTCTTTCTTGAGCAACATATATATTAAGACTGTAGCTGTTTTATCAGATATGACAAGTGAAGGACTATTTGTTGTCCCTAACCAGTAACTTAAAAGGGAAGAAACCCCTCTAAATGCTTTCTCACACAGTTTGTTTCCTACCATACAATAATACACCAAAGCTTCCATGATAAGGTTTTAATACAAGGCCTAAGACAGAAACTTAAGAAAAGTGGGGAATCTGTATCTGAGACAAAATATTTTTGCTCGTTAGTCATGCAGCATAGCAGTGACAAAGATCAGAATAAAAGGTAGGGATTACAAAGTTGGTTTGGTTTGTTTAGGGTTTTTTCCTTGCTGTAAAGATTATTTTCTTTTGAAATATGAAGATCCAAGAAGCTACAATGTCAGTTATTTACTCCTTTTTATTAAATTAAGAGACAAGTTGAAAAAGAAAGAGAAGAATGCCAAGCATACTATAGTCAGTAGGAAGCACCTTCATTACAGACATCAGTAACTCTGGCATGCATGCCTTCAGTGAACATTCAATCTGGGAAAAAAAGATTTGAAATTAGTATATTATATTGTTTTTTCTTTAATTTTTTTTTTTTCTGTTTTCACATGACCCATGCTTATCTGAGATGAACAGCTTATATTATTGCTAGGGGATAATGAGTTTTCTACAGGAACCAGATTTGGATTCATATAAACCAATGCCCTAGCTGTTTGTATTTTACACACAAGACAAAATAGAATCAGCCTTTTCTGTTTACCAAGTATAGAGCTGCTAAGTACTTACAAAGCAGAGTAAGTTGTAATTAACATTATTTACCAAAATCAGGCTTGTTTCAACTCAGGGATTTGTTTTGAGTTGAGTTATTGACATTACTTTTTGCATAGCCGTACTTGCAATTTCCTTTCTAATTAACTCCCATTTTTAGAAAGCAATCACTTATGCTAAGAGAGAAAATCCTTGTTTGTACAAAAACCTTCTGTCAGTAGAGGTGACTTCCTGAATATAATGTATAGAGTCATTTCATTGCTTTTAATAACTGTTCTCATGGGAAATAATTGCATTGACACAGGAAATCCAAAGAAAGCATCGTAATTGTTGAAAAAGGAAATGACAGACATACTAACCTTGGGATGCAGGCACAGAATAACAAATAGGGCTCTAACCTAAGAAGCCTGGATTTTATTCTCAGATTGTGCATATTTCCCTCATCATCTTTTTTCACTGCTCACTTGTGTAAACTTTAAGTTCCTAGGGTGATGTAATGCTTATTACTTAGAGGACTGCCTACAAGTTTTGCAGTGAGAACCTTTGGATACTAGCACTGTTGATTGACTTTTTTTCCCCTCTCTATGTTAATACCAAAAAAAAAAAAAAGTCTTAATAAATGTCTTGTGTAACTAAATGTTAGTGTTTTCTATTTTAGAAAATAATTAGTTATTTTCTTTATTTTGATGCATTATGTTCAACACCTGGTCCTTTTGCATATATTCTAGCAAGGTATTATATGTAAAATGTATAATTTCTTAAAATATTCTTTCTGAGGAAAATATTATGCTGATTTTCTGATAGATTTTGGCAGAAGGAAAACTGTGACAAAGAACTTGCTCTCATCTTTATAGATCTGCTCTCATCTTTATAGATTAAACAATAGTCTAACCTAGAAGCAGAGTTACTACATGAAAACAAGATGCTAGCATATACTAGTGCATGAAGAGATAATTCTTTTGGAAAAATAATAAACTTAGTGATATAAGCTGCATTACAATCACTGATTGTATCACTAGTAGAATTGCTATTCAAGAACAGACTTATTATAGTACCTCAATATCATCTCCAGTTTTAGGACCCTGATACAAGAAAGACATCTCACTGGAGTGAGATTAGCAGAGAGACCCCAGGATGGTGCAAGGCTGGAGCACTTGCGCAGTGAGGAGAGGCTATGGGCTCGTTCACCCAGGATCAGGGATGACTTCAGAGGCATCTAACAGCAGCCCCTCAGTGACTGCAGGGAGGTTATCGAGGAGATGGAGCCAGGCTCTTCACAGCTATGCCTGGTGGGAGGAAGAAGGACAACGGGCATAAACTGACACAAGAGATTTTCAGGCTGGATATAAGGAAAAGCTTTTCCTTCCCAAGGACAGCATAGCAGTGGGATAGGCTGCCCAGAGACGCTGCACATCACTGGAGCGCAAAACCTCCATCATCAGAGGTTTTCAAGACTCAGCTGGAAAAAGCCCTGAGCAACTGGAGGTCTGATCTCAGAAGTGGTCCTACTGTGAGCAGGAGGTTGAATGAGAGACCTCCTGAGCTCCCTTCTCACCCAAGTTATTGTACAGCTCTGGAACGTATTCCACATATTCTCCATACCAATTATGGTCTAGCAGATATTTTAAGCTTTGACATCTGCTGTCTACCTCAAATTGCCAAATTTATAGAACAAATCCAAAATGTAAACTGTTCAACACAAATTATTTAGCAAAGATCTCTTTTTCAAGGGAACAAGAAAATAACCATAACCAAATAATATTAAAACCTGCAAATATTAGGATATTTTTCAAACAGTCTTGAGACATTGGACCACTGTCCTGTAATTTGACAAATACATTGCAATTTACGCTATTTAGAAAACTATTGAAACAGAAATTTCAGATTTTACATGAAAGTTATATCACTTTTGTATGAATGCTGTATTCTGTAGGATAGAGAAAATAGCTTTCAAACAAATCATATAAAATTTGTAATTTAAATAAGTAAAGATTGTTTTACAAATACTTTGTTGGATGACCTTACAGGATAAAATCTTTTCTACATTTTTTTGTTTAGGTTTTTAGATTTTTTTTAACGCATCCAGTGATGATTCAACTTCTTTACAAAAACAACTGAGTCGTAAGAACAAATTTGATCTATAAAAGTATTTAAAATTATTTAATTATTCTTTATGAGTAAGATAATTTTTGAATGCTTTGAATGCAGATTCTTTTTAGTCTTCTTGCTGGCATGCAAAATATTTGGAATTGGTATAATGTGTATTTTTTTCAATATGACCAGTGAAATAACTTTTTGGGCTTTCTAATATGGGTAGTAGCCGTGAAATAAGCCAGCAAGTGTACTAAGAATTAGTTCTGTCTTTATAAAGGTGATTTGGTAGAAGGTACTATGGTAAATGGAAACAGGTGTCATTCAGAGCTGAGCAGTTTTGGCTTGTCTGAACAAACAGAACTGGATGGAGGAAGCAATGGGAATACTCTGGACATTCAGCTGTTAGTTATAGTTATTTGCAACATATCCTTTAGATATTGCACACACAATATTTTGATGTTACAATATTTCTGTATTGAAACACGAATGTTTATAAAATTCCAGAAAAATACGGACACTTCTTGCTCTTTCCATGCTCTGTGGCAGGTTCGACTGAATCTAGGTCTTTTCTGCCAGAAAAATTTCTTCCAGAAACATTTCTGCCAGAAACATTTCTGCCAAGGTCTGCCGAGAACTGAAAAGTTACTTATAACTTTAATGGACAATGCTTCTATACACGTGTACATGTATACTATATATACACACACACACATATTTAATATATATATATATACACACACTATATACATATGTATCTCCAAGCATATCTTTGCCTTTGAATAAAAGCATGATGTTATCAGAATCCATTCAATTAATGAACCGTACAATCTCCTTTATGTTGCTGCACATCTATATTTTTGAAGTCTGCCTTCTGATGATGAGAAACAGCTTGTTTGAGACTGGTCTGGACTGTAAATGACCAGGAGAAAAACAGACATGCTTTTTTATTTCTGTCTTCTCCAGCAACACATGAAGTACTTGGAGAATCTGAACTCAACTGTTTGAGCTGTGTTTATTTGTACATTAATACACAGTAATTTAACCAACAAAGAGGGAACACATTGTAAAACAAATAAACAAAAATAAGATTTATCCAATTTCTTTTTGGTAGGGATGGAACCAGGCCTTTGATATAGATTTTTTTTAACCTTTTTTTGGCTTGTCTCCATGTTTAGTTTTCCTTTTTGAATCTGACATCTCTGGGACCTATGTATTCTTACCTCTGTGGGACTGTATATTGGGCTGTATTACTAAAATAAAAGAAAAGTATTTTATCCCCATGAAGAAAAAAGGCATATGTCCCTTCAATTTTAAATTGAATATATAGCTGTGTATGTTTTAAATAAATATATAGGTGTATATGAAAGTTTTAATTGAATATATAGGTGTATATGTTATATTTACAAATTGATATTAATTTCATGTAAGGCCTTTGCCGTTTTAGTGCACTAAATTATCACTTGAAGTATATAATTTTGGTTTTAGTTTCAAGAAATATCCACTGACAGTGATATTCAGTATCAAGAATGCCGTTAGTGTAAGACATTTCATTCTTCTATTGAATGTGTGGTTTACAATCCAAAATATGAGATTTCAATAGATCAGCTTTCTATCTGTAGTTGTGCTTCAGAATTTCTGTATGATTTTATGCATGCATTGCAACCTTTCCAAGACTCCATTTTTTCTGCATACAATAGAGTACTTTCAAGTGATAGGGATTAAATCAAATTGCCATAGCTATACTATTCACGAAAGCTGTAGGAACCTCTAGTCTTCCCAGGCTGTCATAAAAATGGATCCACCTGGAGTTCTCTCCAAACATTACAGGGTTAGGAGATGTTTCAAAGTCTGGTAAATTATACTTTATGCCTGTGCTGAAAGAGAGTAGATTTAGACTAGATATTAGGAAGAAATTCTTTACTGTCAAGGTGGTGAGACACTGGAAGAGGTTGCTCAGGGAAGTTGTGAATGTCCCATCCCTGGAAGTGTTGAAGGCCAATTTGGATGAGGGTTTGAGCAACTGGGTCTGGTGGAAAATGTCCCTGCCCATGTCAGGGGGGTTGGAACTAGATGATCTTTAAGGTTCCTTCCAACCCAAACCATTCTATGATTCCTGGGTATCTGTCAGATCCGTTTTAAATGTATGTAAACAAAAGGAAGCTACACAAAGAAATGAGCACAAATAGAAAATCTGGAACCAGTCTCAGCCTCAGGCAGAAATACTGAGTTTAGAACACAATAATTTCATTTTTCTTATCATTGTTCATGTGTGTATGTGAACATATATTTATACACTCTTCTGTGATTATAAACACATAAAATGCATGTAGAATGCAAATATGATACATTTAGGAATTTATATCAGTATTAATCGTTATGGTCAAACAAATGCTAACTGTTGAGAAGATTGTAGTAGTCTTCAGAGAAATAGTTTACTCATTAAAGCACCTCTCATTTTTCTTGACATTTTGTTTCTGTAATATCTATAAATAACCGACTGATGGGACAGTAAACACACAATACTGTTGTGACAGCTTAATTTTTAATTACACGATGGATTGTCTTCCAGTGCTCTCTGTTACTTAATGTGTGACCTGCATGTTCATAGGTTTGGGTTTTCTTTTTCCCATTGACTTCACATTCCTGGGCAGTAACTTTTATTTTTAACAAAAGTATGAAGAGTTGCCAAGATGAATCTTTACAGGGAAAAAGAGATGTTGAAGGATTTTAGAAAAGGCTTTAAATTTTATCCTCCTCTTGTCAATAAGGCTCTTTCCAAGGTCTTCCCATAAGAAATAGGTTATTTTAAAAAGCATCAACTGGATAAAGAATTTTAAACTTGTTCAAAATTTCAGGGGAAAAAAAAAAAAAAAAACAAAAAGAAAGAAAAAAGAACACCACCGCTATTTTCATATAGTGTTGCTAGACCAAATCTTAAAGGGTAAACAGATTTCTTTCAGAATTTGCTTTGTCATGTCAAGCCCTTGTCTGTGGCTTTTTTGGAGAAATCTTACCTCCTCAGAATGTTAATTGCTACAATTCTACCCATAGGACAAATATGGTTTGTAGGTATTGCTTTTCCTGAGTTTAAATTTTCATATCATGAATATCACAAATATCTTGTCACAAAGAAGCTTAATTTGTATATAAGGCTATATCATTATCCGTTCTAGTTAAGGTGCTCATAAAGGTTTGGGGAATCCGTTGTCTTATTCTGAAAAAAATTCCTTTTCATTTAATTTAAAGTGTATGTGTGACTGTATGCACAGATTACTGTGTGTTCAATGGCAACTACACCAAAAAGCAACAGAGAACTCTGTGGCCCTTGCCCAAATAATTTTGATCAAATTGGCAAATCAAATGTACAGTTTGGTTATCAGAAATCACATTATTTTTCTGTGAATACATTTTGTATAAGATAAGTCTGTTACTAAACATTGCATTTAAATATGAATACTGAAGTGCGTAATCTGTAGTTTCACTTTTAGTCACACCTGTGAACAAGACTTTGTGACAGAAGTAGTCAAAGAAACTGATCATTAATTTGGCATAAACATGTTTCAGTGAATTAATTTTTAAATTCTTATGAATCTAATGGGAAAGGCAGGCCTACTTCATTTTTCTCAGTTCAGTAGTGAATTTTAATTACAAACTTTTTCATGTCCAATCTCCATTGTCTTACTTTACTACATACAGTGTTTAAACACTATTTAAAATTCTGTTTAAAAAAAACTAGTTAAAGTTTCTAGATCCTGGAGTGCCTTTAGAAAATATGATGTTGACATATTTTTGAATTACATTGGATAATGTTAGTTATTGACAATAGTTGCATCATTTTGCACTTTGATACACGAACCCACTCTTAGAAAAACACTTCTATAAAGCTTTTTTTATTTTGTGTTTCAGTTATATGCCTGAAACAATCTGTTTATTAAAATGACTTCTCTATGAGAATTCACTGTTCCTGCCAATGAGATTTTCTCCTAACTTAAAGACAGACGTGCTCATAAAAATCTCTTTAAAAGTTATTCAGCTGCCAGCAACCATGAAAAAACTCACAACCCTCCCAAGAAAACCATTACAATGTTTTTCTCATCTAATTTGAAGAAGAAAGGATTATGTATAATTCTCTATTCTGCCCATAACCTAAGAAAGATTATGCCATGTTTCCGGTGACACTGAAGTACTTTGGGACTAGATTCACCTTCTGAGAAGGAGTTGCAGACTGAAGACCTGATTAGTTTCTCATACTAAATAGCAAGATTTGTAATATACATGTAAGAGATTTTCATCAGACAAATATATACAAAATCTTTAGCAGAGTTTGTAAACTATCACTATCAATTATTAAAAGTCCTTAACTGATACGAAGATGCTACATCTGTTTGGTGTGAGAGGATGGGGCTAAGCAGCTTTTACACAATGTGTACAACAGGCTGTGTGAAGGACTTCACCAGTATTTGTGAGAACCTGAAGTGCTGTTCATGCGTACTTTACATCTTAACACTTCATTTGTCACAGTCATTTAAAGGAGAGGTAATACTCCACACTGTTAATAATCTAATAAGAAATTACCTAAGGGGAAGGTAGAGAAAGTTAAGCTTACCTTTGAGGCGAGAGACCTAAGAATTCCTAAACTCATAGGTTTACATTTTTTCATTTCTTCTCCTAAGTAATTTGCTTGTTACACTGGTTCAAATCTTTGAAAAACTCAGACAGTTGTTTTCACTGATTATCTTATATGATTTTATTTCCTTGTTTGGTACTAATGTGTAAGACAGCTATTTTTCTACTTCATTAAAGAAGCCATGTCTACAGAAATCTGCTGGTGTGTGTATACAGTGCACAGGCTTTTGGCAGGCTTAAGAATGCCTGCGAAGTCCAGCATTCCTCAGCAGCTGAATAACAAAACAACAACCTGTTTTTCATGTTGTTCACTGTACGCAGAGGTGAAAACCAAAAGGTTTTCAAGAAATTTTTAAAAAAGGATTGAATTAGGTTGCAAGTACAACTGGGGTGATTTGGTACAACTACTCACAATTTGTGGTGTCATTTTGTAAAAAGTTTAATCACCAGTAAGTTTTTCCTTGAAAAGTGCCTGTTGCAGGAGGAAAAGAAACCAATCTCAGAATATCTTTGTTGAAGCTAAAACTGTAATGAATTTTCTTATATAAAATAATTTCTTCTTTTTAAATTTTTTTATATAAAGAGACTGTTACTGAACAATGCCATCAGTATTCCTTGCCTTTCTATAGGTATACACACAACATTTCTTGCTTTGCCACCTAAACCTCAGCTATTCTCCAGTGGTATTGGTTCAGTACTTTCAAAAATAGTTTGTCTTTGTTAGGCACATATATATTTTTTTAATATTTTTCATTACTTTGTGCTGCTCTACCCTTCTTGTATTCATGGAATTTCTCACCTGTTCTGGTCTCTAGGTTTTTTCTTTCGCAATGGCCATGACAGTCTGAAGTGGTTTTATTTGTGTATTTCAGTAAAGGTAGCCTCTGCCTTGTGTTTGGAGTGATTTTTAGAGAAAACTTCCTTTCAGAGTCAATATAACATAGCTTTTATTCAAATTTTTAATTTGAGTGAAGTGGCTTTGGTGATCTACAGAGTTAAAATAGTGGTGTGGTTTTTTTTTTTTCTTTTTAACTACTGTTAAGAAGAAGAGAATTTCTTAAATTATTTAGTTTGCATATCCTAGCAGATTCCTTTTCTATTGTGTCTGCTTTCTAGATATATTGAAACAAAATATGTTAGTGCTCAGTCTTTACTAACAACTTCTGCTATTTTAATACCCCAGATAAACCACTAAATTGAACTAGAATATGTTTTACATTGTTATAATTAGCGATGATGTAGTTGTCAGCAGAATTCTATAATGGTTGTGCTTCTGCTGGTTCCTTTTATACAAACCAAACAAAATTAGAGAAAGGAAAAGGACCTGCACTTACTTGACACATCAGTTATTAACATCAAGAAGGCTTACAAGGCACGTTTTGGTATTTGTGAGTTCTGTTTTGCCAAACACCTTCAGCACAGAAACTGATTAATGTGTCAACTGCCATAAGAACTTGCACAAATGTTGCAGAGTCTGCAAAGGTGTTTTGCATTGCCTCATACAAATTATTTTTATTGACAGCTGGTTAATTTAACTTATTTCAAACTGACAAATTGCTAGATGTATTAACACTACAGTTAGATCCCTGCTGCTGATGTGGAGATTGAGTTGCACACTTCTCATTGATATAGTGATATAGTGATATAGTGATATAGTGATGATATAGTGATAGATAGAGTCTTAGAATGACTGACAATTCCAATTTTCTGTTAATTTGATTCTGGTGTGTTTAGGGATCATCATAAGACAGGTACGACTAGGAATAATAATTCAATTTATTCTTATATACATCTCTCTAAGGTGGGAAGGTTCAAATTACATTAAAGATCAGAAAAAAGATTGTAAGCATTGTGTCTGCTTCGTGAGTAATCTCTGTGTATCGTCAATTACTTTACTGAAGTACTTCTTGTTTTCTGTTAGGTAGAAAGGTAAGTATTCAATGGTCCTGTTGTGTGTATTTCTATCTTTGGTGTACCCTTAAGTGTATGTAATCAAGCACAGGTGTACTGTCTCAAGCTTCTGAGAGTTGTGGCTTGGGTAACAATCCTTACTTATTTCTGGAGCTGTTTAACTGCTGTGCAAGCCAAAGAATTGTATTTCAAATTAGTTTTATTTACTTCTATTCAGTTATTAAAGACAGCACTTATTTAATTTGGCTGTTTTGTTTTATAAATACTAGCTATAGAAAGCAGGAATGAACAACTTTCTCAAGGTGACAGTGGAGACGCTTCTCTTTTTTGACACCTGTTGGCATGATACTTACTCAGAAGCTAATAATTTGGGCCTCAGTTGAAAAAAATTAAGCAATAAGTAAACAGAATGAACTACCTTACAAGAATTCTTTTTGAAATATCTAAAGCTTTTAATGCTTTTAGTCCATAAGCATCAACTGGTTGTCAAGCACATGTTATGACACACATTGAAACAGCAACTGCTCTAATACTTTTTAGCTCGTGGAGGTTTTCCTTCTTCCTACCCACAGATAGCTACAGTGCAGGTGAAAGATCTTCTTGTTCTGCGGTGTACTTCATGCTCTGGTGTGTACTCCCTCTTTCAGGGTGCTGCTGATGTTGGTATATTGCCACCTCAGTGCAGCAGAGAAACAGCACTCAGAAAGATTTTACTGATGCTATACCTTTCAGGGGTGGATGGACTCCAGTGTCCCCAGGATGGGAGCCACCTTTGGAAAAACATGCATATTCTATTGACAGCACGTCTTTGGTGGTATAAACTAACAGAGTAATAATAAATCAGGTAGTTTCTGGCAATAGAAGTATTATATCAATTCATGCCGTGCACAACAAGCACCGCAGGCGTGTCTGCACAGTGACTACCCCACCTTCCGAGGTGCCATTGCAGAACAGGTACAGTGCTCTGTGAGGGGAGCTTGGAGGTGTCATCGAGGTCTAGTTGGACCACCCATCACATCAAAACTACTTCAATAAAAAATAAAAGACAGGTCGTTGTCATAGGTGACTCGCTTCTGAAGGGAATGGAAGGCCCGATACGTAGACCAGATCTGCTATATAGGGAAGTCTGCTGCCTCCCTGGGGCCCAGGTTAATGACGAAAAGAAGAAACTTCCGTTCCTAGTACGGCCCTCAGATTAATATGCCCTTCTGGTCTTCCAGGTAGGC
>VYXH01003096.1:5270-20132 GCA_013397275.1 Burhinus bistriatus
GGGGAAACTGAGGCAGACTGGTCCTGCAGGGAGCCTGGGGCAGCTGCTGGTTCCTTGCCCGCTTTGCAGCCATCGGGATGTTCTCCTCTTGCCATGCCTGTCGGGCAGTGATTCCTGCCCTCGGGTCTGGGTGTCACCAGGATGCATTTGGGTTGACATGGCTCATCGGGGGCAGTTGTGTTTCACCGGTGGGCAGCTGCAGAGCTGTCTACCGTGCTCCCTGCTCTGACATGTGATCGTTCAGCAGATCTTATTGCAAAAATGAGTTGGTGGGTTCGCCTGCTCAAGGTTTTGGTTGCCCAGGCTCGTGAGAGGGCTGCACAGGAGATAGTGCAGAGATGATGGTGCACAGGGAGCAGAGGCTTTGGGTTTCCTCTTGCTGCTGAAGGACTTGAGAGAAAGGTGGGGTCAAGAGCAAGTGCCTTGTAGGGTTGATACAAGATGAGCTGGAGGATTAATGGCTGCTTATGTTGTGCTTTCTCCTCTTTCTCCTTGTAGCCTGTGGGCCGCAGCTTGCCAATTCCCCCACTGTGATAGTGATGGTTGGCCTCCCAGCCCGTGGGAAGACCTACATTTCCAAGAAGCTGACTCGCTACCTCAACTGGATCGGTGTCCCAACGAAAGGTGAAGCTTTCACTGCTTGCCTGGGAAACGCATGAGGTCTGGGTCCTTGGGAGATGCTGAAGGAGCTTAGTGCCTTGTGGAGTGGAAGGTGGTGGGGGCTTCCAAGATCCCATGGGCCAAATATCCATGTCCTCCCATAGCTTCTGCTGCAGCCCCTGGTCTCCTTCACTTTGAAGACCAAGGGATGTCCCTGAGCCTTTTGCCCTAAAGATGTCACTTCTTGGCCCATTGCTAGAAAGTGTTACCTGCAGGAGCTGCACAGGGGAGTCGAGCTGTGCTGACACCCGCTCCTGGTTTTGATGGTCTTTGTCTTTCCCACACAGTTTTCAACGTGGGGGAGTATCGCCGTGAGGCGGTGAAGCATTACAGCTCCTATGACTTCTTCCGCCCTGACAATGAGGAGGCCATGAAAGTCAGGAGGTAAGTGTGGGTGCCGCATCTGTGCTCATACCCAGGTCCCAAACAGGTGGTGAGAAGTCCACAGCCAGCTTGTCTAGGGGGTGATGGACAGAAAAGCTGGGCTCTAGCTTGAGATCTCCCTGCCTGCCTAAGGAGGGTCTGACTTGGGCTCCAAGAGCTGAAAACTAAAGCTGTCGGGGCTTGGTAGCTTCAGGGTCACCAACACATCCTCCATCAGTGGTACCCTGAATTCACCTGCAGGCTCAGCGATGTAGGGTATGAGGTCTGCCATGAGGTTTGGTCTTTGCTTCTTCATTTACCATTGCCTCTGCCATAAAGACCAGCATGCCACTTAGCACTCATGGCTTTTATATTTGTGGCAGGCTGGTGGTGTCTTTCCTAAATGTGCCTGGGAGAAGGGGGGAGGTGGTGAGGAGGAGCCTCAAAGCCTACCCTCCTTTGCGGGTGTCTGTGCACTGTCTGCTGTGAACATCTCGGAGGACATTGGGACTATGTGTCTCTCGCCTCTTTTGCAGACAATGTGCCCTGGCTGCCTTGAGGGACGTCAAGCTGTACCTGACAGAGGAGGCTGGCCAGATTGCGGTAAGCTCAGAGATGTGCTCCACGAGGTTTGGCAGCAGTCCTGGTCTTCAAGGCGCCGTGCCCCGTGCAGCTCACTCTGCAGTTCCTTCTCTGAGGAAGGGCTCAGTGGGAAACCAGGCACTCTTGGTGCTAATCAGAATCTTCACTTTTAAAGGTTTTTGATGCCACCAATACCACGCGGGAGAGGAGAGGGATGATCCTAAACTTTGCCAAAGAAAATGGGTTCAAGGTTGGTACCATTGGGCTGCTGCCTATATTGCATAGTCCATATTAGTGTATTGTTGGCATTTTCTTTTCACTAACATGTTGTCCTCGTGATGCTCCTGCATAAGGGGGATTTCACTGCTGGGTTTGATCAAAAATATGAAACTCTTTCCCCATTTCCAATCCCGAGCCCTGGAGAAGGAAAGGATGGGAGTGCGGCAGAGGGAGATCTCACTGGTCAAGGAGAGAGGAGGTTGGGTTGAGCAAGGAGCTGGTTGAATGCTACAGACCTTATTGCTGAACTTCAGATGAGCTTTGTTTTGCTTCACAGGTATTCTTCATCGAATCTGTCTGCAATGATCCCACGGTAGTTGCCACCAATGTTATGGTAAGCATGGAAACATCTTGCTTTTCTTTTCCCTCGGGGAGAGTTTTCCACCTGTGCTCAGCCATTTTCTTATCAGAATGTCTTGACAGAGTTGGTTGAGGATTAGGAGATTATTTTTTTTTTTATCTTTTTATGATGTATTTGTCCTGGGATGAGAAAGGACCTGTTATCTCCCAGGGCCATCTGGAAGTAATGAAAATAAAAGTTGTTGTAGCCTTTCCCCAGTTCCCTTCCATGCTCTCTGCATTTCTGTTGACCCATAACTTGATATCAAAGAGAGAAATATATTCAGGATGATTTGGTGACCCCCCGACAAAGTCCCACTTTTTGGAGGTGATGGATGCAGTTAGGGACTTAAATCCTATCGGAGAGTAGTCAGACTTGGTGTCTTCAGCCTGATGCGGCTTCCCAAAGTCTATTGAGGTCTGCTTCAAGAAGAGTAGCAGCTCAGTTTAGAGGGTTCTTGCCACTAGCTGAAGTATCATCTTGGATAGCAGCATAAAACATTGCTTCCTGGCTCCTTTGGGAGCTGCTGGATCTTTGATTTCCCACCAGCAGAAGAGGTCCTTTGCACGTTAGGCTTGGCTAGGGCAGGTAAATGCTAATTGGTCTACCTAGGCATGATTAACTTGAATGAAAGCTTCCTTTCCTCCACTGGGCTCTGCTCTAGCCTTATCTCCAGCTGTACATCTGAACGTTGCAAGCCATTTTGAGGTGTCTAGGAATGCATCGCAGGATACCCAAAGTCTATGAAAAGGGTTTTGTTCTGCCCCGGGACAGGCTCCACAAAGGGTGCCGTGGTGAGGACTAGAGCATGGCTTTTACTCCTGCTGGGAGCTGGTGTCCCATGGCCAGTGATCAGCTTTTTGGGAGGTTGCACCCAGCCTTTTCCGTGATGCTAATAAAATGCTCCGTTTGCTCCATTTTTTTTTCTTATTTTTTTTTCCTCTTTTTTTTCTTTGCAACACCCTGAAGCTGGATTTTTTTTGAGGATTTAATCCCTTTCTTTGGACGCTACTGCTTGAAGGGGGAGAAAATGAACTACTAGCTGAGCGTAGGTTTTTGCTCCACGGGGCGCTGCAGATGAATGGTGCTTTTAATGCTGGGATGAGCGCAGAAAATACGCTGCGGCCCTGGGGCGCTGCCGCACGTGTCACTCGGTTGTGTTATCCTGATGGTTTCAGGATCGCCTGTGAAGTTGCTAATGTGTAACGCTGCTGCTCAAACCCAAATCTTCAAGAAAACTAGCCTGTTAGAGTAGTTCAGGCAGAACTTAGTCCACAAGAGTTCTGGATATTCACATTGCCCACTTCTAACATATTTCAGCCCAGTAGCTTGGAGCAAAAATGCACAGAAATGGCTTGAATATTGTTATCCTGCTGCCTCAGATGGTGGACAGCCAGGTTGACCTCTACCTTCTGGGAGCTTTATTGACCTAAAAGGCCTGAGACAAGCATCTTACCTAAGCTCATGCACTTTCCATCCTCACCTTGAACTGTTTAAATCTGATGCTTTTCTTTAGCCGTAAGACAGCTCAGTTTTCCCACTGTGTTGGATGGTGAGGTGCTACCCCAACTCTTGGGAGAATGGGATTGGACTGGTACGCATCTATACCAGTCATGCAGTGGTTTATACCAGATTTTCTCCCCTTGTGCTTAGCTTTGGGTCTCGTTTGTGTCTTTTCTGTCCTATGATAAGTGATGATTATAAAGTGGCTCAGCTGATAGCTGGATCTTGGCAGGATTTTGAAATTTGAGATTAGCATGGTCTGGCTTGGAAAGCTTCCTAACCTCTCCTTGCGGTATGCTTTTTCTCCTGCTGCAGGAAGTAAAATTGTCTAGCCCTGATTACCGGGACTGTAATTCAACCGATGCCATGGAAGACTTCATGAAGAGGATCAATTGTTACCAAGCCAGCTACCAGCCACTTGACCCCGATAACTATGACCGGTAAGAAACTTTTGCTGACTTCTGAACTGGTTTGAATGCCTTTCTCCTCCCAGGAGAGGAGTAATGAAATATGGAGCTGTAATTCACTTTGTGTTCAAATACGTGACTGCTAGAATAACGTATGGCCAAGCCTCACTGTGAATTCAGGCTTCTTCCTTAAAAATGCTGGTTTTCCCCAGCCCCGTGCCAGGGAGCCAGGCACTGAAACTTCTCAGGCTCTTCTGGGCTCAGATACACCGGTTCGGCAGGTCTAAATACAAAGGCTTTGGAAAAACAGTTTGGTTTGAGTGTTTCTGAGGTTCTTGTGTCAGTTAAAGGAAGGAATTGCTTGAACAGGCTCAAACCACAAGGTTGAGCAAGCCCTGTGGTTTCTACCTAGTTGTGTGCCCTGGGAAGACCTTTGCTGTCCTGCATGACCATGCAGGCACCTCCCAGCCTTTCCACTGCTCACAAATACGTCCGTGTGCCCTGTGCAGATAATCCTGGTCCTGCTGAGCCCTGTCCTGGGGAGGAACGTGCTCCCTGCTAGTCTTGTTTAATCCTCTTTACTGCTGCAAGGGGGAATGGCGATTATACTGGTGTTACTTAGCTCTCCATGAATTGCTGTTACCTGTTGGCTTCCTGTTGAAAATAGCCTGCAGGAAATCCTTTTAGCTGGGTGATTATGTTGACTGAGATACCTCACAAGGCTATTTTTTGAGGATGATGTTTCTTTCCTTCTGCTTTCCCCACTTGCAACCCCCTCATCCTTGCTGTGCTTTCCCTAGGGAGCTTTCTCTCATCAAAGTCATCGATGTTGGCCGGCGGTTCCTGGTCAACAGGGTTCAGGATCACATCCAGAGCAGGATCGTTTACTACCTGATGAACATCCATGTCCAGCCCCGCACCATTTATCTCTGTCGGCACGGTGAAAGCGAGTTCAACCTCAAGGGGAAGATTGGAGGTGACTCGGGCCTCTCCAACAGGGGCAAGAAGGTAGGGAGAAGGGAATATTCCCCTATGGCTTCTAGGAGTGATTTGGCTGTAGTAAGCATAGCCCAATGCATGGCAATCATACCTTCTGTGATTTCTAAGTGTATATTTGATGGCAGTTGGAGTGCTCAGAGGATCCCTCTATAGGGTTGGTTAAATTTTGTCTTGGGCATGGCCTCAAAACAAGACTTTCCAGCCATCGACATTGCATGTAGGCTTGCGTGTAGTTGGGGGTTAACAGAGATTGGGCTGCAGATATCTCTAGGAGAGAAGGGTAGGAGTATCTTCCCCGAGTTGGTTCAGACCTTGCACAGGCAGGAGGGAATGTAGAAGGACTGTTGCCACCCTTCGGTAGGGATAGCCAACTCTGAGGGTGCTTTCAGATTGCTCACTACTTGGTTCTTCAAAGACATGGTCAAACGTGTGGCTTCAGGGAGGTTTAATAGCTATTTTGGTTTGCCAGGCCGTTTTGAAGTCCAAATGGAGTCATTTGAGGTGTAACTATTGTCAAGGACTACAGAATACATCGATCTAGCTCTATGACAAATAAGCAGAGCTGTGGTTAAGGGTGGCCAGGGATCTTCCACAGCATTGTAGCAGAGCCCAGGTTGTGGTGCTGTTTCTTGGATGCTGATGATGTTCCTTGGTGACGTCAGGTTGCCGCTTTCTCCTCTGCTTTGTCTCTGTTCTCATACCCCTCATAGCTTTTGGGGATCAATGCATGTGTGGCTGCTCTCCACCCCAGAGCAGAAGTCTAGTATAACTATCTATGGAAGATAAAAGAGGTCCTGGAGAAGGCAACATTTACTGGGAAGCAGGGAATAAGGCTCATTGGGAAGCTGTGGATCCGGAATCAACCTCTTTTTTTTTATGTCCCACAGTTTGCAGTGGCACTGAACAAATTTGTTGAGGAGCAGAACCTGAAGGACCTTAAAGTCTGGACCAGCCAACTAAAGAGGACAATCCAAACAGCAGAAGCTCTCCAGCTGCCCTATGAGCAGTGGAAAGCACTCAATGAAATAGATGCTGTAAGTATCATTGCAGTAGGAGGAGCTGGATCATGCTGGTTGCTGCTTGGCAGAGAGGGTGATAGCACTGACCTCATCACTTTTGCCTAAATCTCGCCTTTTTTGGGGAGATTTTCCTTCTGTGGGAAAGGGTGGTACTTTTGCAGCACTCACAACTCGGCTTCTGATCTTAGCTCTACCTTGTGCTGATGTTTCAAGATATTGGCTTGAATCAGCAGATTAGAATGATTTTTTGCTTGGAACTGCTCTGTAGTCAACCACTCAGACCATTACAGACGATTGCTTTGGAGAAGGTTTTGCGTGTTGGGTGTGCTGATGCTTTTTGACTTGAGCATATCCAGTAACCTCATGGATGTCCTGTTCTGGCAGGGCGTGTGTGAAGAAATGACATATGAAGATATCAGGGAGCAGCATCCAGAGGAATTTGCTTTACGTGATCAGGATAAATATTACTACCGCTATCCTTCTGGGGAGGTAGGTCCGCAAGAAGACCTTAGAGACGTGGCTCTTACTTTAAATGTGGCACCTTGTCTTCATGCTGTCCTCTACACTCAGAGCAGGGGAGCAGCAAGTGCTCCAAGTAACTAGAATCAAGATGGGTCAGGCTCCTTTTGCACTGAGCTGTTGTGAAATTGTGGTACATGAAGATCTCATAAAGAAACATATCACTTAATAATAGTCCCACTGACCTGATAGCAAACTAGTAGGATGGCTTCTTTCTCCTCTGACTGGAAGTAGCAGCTACATTCTAGAGTAGCCTGAAGATGAAGCTTTGTTGAACTTTGGTTGTTTTTAGCAGTAATTATGTTGGTTTAGTTTAGTCAAGGGCATGAAATCAATAGATGGACCAAGACAAGGACCTTTGTTTCTATTGAGGTGCTAGTTTTCTTGATTCTATGCCATATCTCCTGTCCCTTCTTGTGTCTCAGTCTTACCAAGACCTGGTGCAGCGCCTAGAGCCAGTCATCATGGAGCTGGAGAGACAAGAGAACGTCCTTGTGATCTGTCACCAGGCTGTCATGCGCTGCCTCCTGGCATACTTTCTGGACAAGAGCGCAGGTGAGCTCCCTGTTCCTAGGAAGAGGATTGATCTTGCTAGAGGAGGGATAATAGGCAGAGCTGTGAGGAGATGAGAGATGTGTTCAGGTCCATGCAGGGCCTGGAGCATGCATCTCTTTGGTGCGGGATGGCTGTAGCCGTTGATGAGGATGTCTAAGCCTGCTTTTGGAGAGGGGACGGGATAACCCTCCTGCTTTGCGTTCTCTGCAGATGAAATGCCCTACCTGAAATGTCCCCTTCACACGGTGTTGAAGCTGACCCCGGTGGCCTATGGTAAGTGGGACCTTTCTACTAAATATGCTAAGGGGTTCAACTTGTATCTCCTCCTGAATCCAAGCTACCTCTGAGAGAAGAGCAGGGGTCTGGGGTGGAGCACTTCATAGCATCCTATGTCCATTGGGTTTGCTGATGGCCTCTCCGTCTCTTTGTGCTCCCTTCCACAGGCTGCCGGGTGGAGTCTATCTCGCTGAACATTGAAGCTGTCAACACCCACAGGGAACGGCCAGAGGTGAGTGTTGCTTTTCCTCAGAGCCATCCCTTGGTGTCCCCCTCCTTTCCCCTATGGTCAGCTGGCAGCGAGGATGCCCGGGTTGGGCATGGGGAGATTGCCTAGCTAGATGCTCAGAGTGCTGCTGAAGGACTGGAGCATCAGATGGGTTCTTGCTCTGCAAAGACATGGCTGGTCGAGGGTTTTCCAAGGGAAAAGGACTGTTGCATGTGCCTGCTTTCCACTGTGTTTGCCCAAATTAAGGCTTGCCCAGGGAGAGCTCCTCCCTGGTTTTTAACTTTCACCTGTGTAGTTATCGACTCACCTGAGCCATAGATGGAGAAGGTGACTTCTCCCAGGTCTCCCAACTGGCTGGCAGAGCCCAGGCTCAACACCTTGCCCAACATCTTCTGCCCTTGTGGGTTTTTTTTCCTGGCATGCCCACAGCTCCGTGTGGCTACCAGAGTGCCGTTCTGTAGGGTGGGAGGTGGCGGTGCTGGGCTGGGGATGCTGCAGGGAGGAGACCCCTCTCATTGTTGGAAACCACTATAAGGTCAGGTCTATCTGTCCTGTGCTCCACTGGGAGCTCAGGCCAGAGCAGGGGGACACCAGCTCAGTGACAGGGCTGGGTGAATACCCAAGGGGAACCATGGCAGTGCCCATGTCCCAGCCGCGGGGACCTTTCCAACTTGCGCTTAGGGGTAATGGAACTTGTCTGGCAGTTGGATGGTCAGAGCTGTCCCCTTTTGGCCCACATCTCCTTTTCTTCGCTTCCCAACCTCAGGAGACGGCAGCATCTGAGCCGCCTCTCCCTCCCCACGGCCATAGAGGGGGAAGCCAGTTCTTCCCCTCGCAGTGGGGGCCATCGATGCCCTCCTCCACCACCCTTGCTGGGGATGGCAGGAGAGCCATGGGCTGCAAGTAGGACAGAGTAAGACATGTGAGAAGCACTTGGGTCCCTCTGCTCAGCTGCGTGGGCGCTGCCCCTCCATCCCACCTCGCTTGAGTTGGAGCTTGGCGTGGTGCCGACCCTCCCTGGCTGCTCTGCCTCCGCTTCCCAAATCTTCCTTATCAGCCTGGGCTGGCTTGTCTTCCCTCTTCTTGCTTTCACACCTCTCCCTGGGTCAGAGGGACCAGCTTCGAGGAGGAGACCGATGGGCCTCTCTTTCTATCGTGCAAAGTCATGGCTTTTGATTACTGCTAGGATTATTTAGCAATCTATATTTACTTTTTTGTGAGCAGAGGCTCAGGTGAGGAGAAAGTCTGTCTTGTTTCTGAGTGCAGGGTGCCTTTTTGGCTTTTTTTCCCCTCCCCTTTTTGGGAAATCATGCTGCATTCTTGAACATTTTGCATTAGGGTTTTTTTTCGGTGTCCAGAGCCTTTCATTTTATCCTTTGCACGTCAACAGCAATTGTGGGGAAAAGCAGAGGCTGCTTTAATAAAAACACCCAAAACAACCTGCTTCTTTTTTTTTTTTCCTTTATAACTGTCGCCTTCTTCCCTGTATTTTATTTTATTTTAATTTTTTATTTACTTTTTTTTTTTCCTTTTTCTCTCTCTAATTTAGGAAGCAAAGAAGGGACCTAACCCGNCCAGAGCCTTTCATTTTATCCTTTGCACGTCAACAGCAATTGTGGGGAAAAGCAGAGGCTGCTTTAATAAAAACACCCAAAACAACCTGCTTCTTTTTTTTTTTTCCTTTATAACTGTCGCCTTCTTCCCTGTATTTTATTTTATTTTAATTTTTTATTTACTTTTTTTTTCCTTTGTCTCACTCTAATTTAGGAAGCAAAGAAGGGACCTAACCCGCTCATGAGACGTAATAGCGTTACCCCTCTAGCAAGCCCAGAGCCCACCAAAAAACCTCGCATCAACAGCTTTGAGGAGCATGTGGCTGTTTCTTCCGCCCTGCCAGGCTGTGTTCCTCAGGAAGTGCCCACGCAGCTGCCGGGACAAGTTAGTTGAACTCTTCTTTTTTTTTTTTTTTTTCCTTTTCTTTTTTTGTTGTTATTCTTGTTGTTTTATTGTTTGTTGTCCTCCTGTCGCTCCTGAAGCTGAGGAACGGCTTGCACTTGTCACAACCTGTGCTGCTGTCTCTGAGATGCATCTTTCTCCCACGGCTGCTGTCCCTCACTGCCTTGGGTTGGTTTCGGGAGCACCCGGCGAAGGGTCACTGTTGATCCTCTCTTGGATTTGGAGAGCGTTGCAAAACCTCCAGAGCCCTAGCTGCGTTAATTTAGTGCCTTCACCATCTGGCATCGTGGTGTCAAATCCCTGGGGAGCGGCATCTCTAGAGTGGGCAGGACCAAAGGGCTCGTGCCTTCCCCGTGGATGTGCTCGGCTCCGGTGTAGACCTGGGCATTGCAATAAAGCAAATGTTCTTGAGCTTCCCTTGAGAAGGAGCAGCCAGGACCCATCTTTGGGTCTCCTCCTTCCTGGAGAAATAGGCAAAATGGACCAAAAATGAGTAGAAACCTCTTTGCATTGTGAACCTGGTTGCCTTCTGCAGCCCTGGGTGAAACCCTGTGGGTAGCTGTTGTGATGCTCATGTGTCCTCTCCTCTTTCACCCACCCTTGAAGGGATATAGAAAGAGAGACCTTGCTGCATACTTCTCCAGGAACAGAACCCCTCTCCCTGTGCTCTTTAAGGAGCTGGGGTGGTACTGGAGAAGCAGCATAGATATATAGGAGCCCCTTCGCCATTCTGTGCTTCCCACCAGCTGCCTGTTGGATCTCGCTGTCTCGCCTGGCCCCTCTTTGCGTTGTCTGTGTTGTCTGGTGTCCTCTTGCCTCTCCTTGACCAGGTCCTGGGCAGGTTAGGAAGAGTGCTGTACTCCTCCAACCGCTCTGCTTGGTGGTCGCTTTGCATGAGCCTTCCCATCCCAGCAAGCAGCGAGTGCGGCAACTCGGTCTGTCTCTCAGCTTTCGGGGCTCCGCTTGGGCTGGTTGAGTCTTGCAACAAACCCTCTGCCAGCTTCGGGTTTGGAAGCTCTTGCTGTTTGGGTGCCCCTCGCTGCCGTCTGGTGTCCTCCGCCCGGTCTCGCTCGGTGTTACTGACACCTCTTTCCATTCTCTCTGTCTCTCTGCAGCCTTTACTAGGGAAGGCATGCCTGTAAGTACCTTCTTGCGTCTTATTCCCCCCCCTCTCGCCCTCTTTCCATGTCTCTTGCCATCCCACCGGTTGTTTTGTTGTTGCTGTGAAACCCAGCTGGGGCGTGGACTTCTTGGAGTTAATATTTCTGTGTGTGCATGTGGGATTTGGATGCCTCTTAGAAATGGTGAAGAGGAGACTGGTTGCTGCTTTGTCCAACCCCTAAGCATCCTAGCTTGATTAAATGTCCCAATTTTGTTGGGAAATGAAGCAATTTATGACTTGCCCTCTATCGGTGTTGTCTAAATTCTCTGCCTCCTCCTTGGACAGCCATGGGATGGGAGATGCTGTTGGGTTTTCCTGGAGTTATCTCCTCTGCAATAGCCCATTGTACTGTAGGTGATAGACCCAGGTGGTCTGTCCTTCCCGAGGGCTCCGAGTTGTGTCTATGAAAGCAAACAAGATGCCTTGATCATTTAATGCACTAATTATGAATAACCAAGGCTTTGACAGTTTGGCTTAGTGCTGTTAGATTCTTGTGTCGTAGGGACAGGACAGCTTCTGGATAAATTTGAAGCCTTTAGACTTCGTGCTACATCACTGAGTTGAAAGCAGCAGTCATTGAGAAGACATTTGCCTATAGCTCAAAGACCAGGGAGACTTTGGGGCTGAGCTGAGGCTGGGGTAGTGCCCAGGGATCTTTTTGCCCTCTATAGAGGTTCATTTTGTGGGCTGAAGATGCTATAACATGGCCAGGCCAGAACTCAGCCCTGCTTGCGTGTTAACAGCTGGTGAACCTCATGGTTCTTCCCCTTTTAAAGTAAATGTTTTTGAGAAAAGGGAAGTTAGGAAGCTCACACTTGGCTTTGCTGGTGGATGGGTTGGGGGAGATCATCACGCTCTTGCTCCTGGGCGAATGTAGAGGTTGAATTGCTCAGCATGGCCTGCATGTCTATGCTCCTTCCCTTGTTGCTCATGGGCAAAAAGCCTGGTCTGGTCTTCTTGCGTTGCTTCGAAAGAATTTTTGTTTCTTTATCCGTCCCTCCATCCACCTTTTTCCCATCCATGTTGTAATAAAAAGCACTGCATGCCTCAGTGTTGGCTGGGACACTGAAAACACACTCCATTGTTGAGTTTGGGAGGTGGCTGCATCAGGTTTTGCTAGACCAGGAGCTCTGCTGGACCAGGCAGTGATGATTACCCATCCCAGGTGTAGGCTGGCAGCAGTAAGTTTATAATCTCCAGATGCTGGGAGCCTGCCTCCACCTACTAGTGTGGGATTGAAAGCCTGCTTTTGAGGGAACCATGAAGATGCCCCGAACCAAAGGCTTGGTGGCACTCACACTGCAGCTACCTCTCTGGGAGGCTGTTGTCTCGTACACGTGTGCATCTGGACCCTCACGATGTCCCATCACAACCTGTATGGGGTCAGGGGAGGTGGAAGGTACCTTCTTCCCAATTTGCACCATGGGACTTGGTTGGCAGTGGGCGCTTCGTTGCATCAGCCCTCACTGTTGGGGTCTTGACCCCCATCCAGGAGGACCAGGGAACACCTGGAGAGGCTGGAGACATGGCCTCAGAGTCCTCCTGGATGTGGGATCAAGCTGGTTTGGGGTCATGGGACTACCTGGCGTGATGATTTCTTTTCCTTTGCTTGGTTTATGATCCAAAGTGCACTTTTTAACAACAACCTGATCCCCTCCCTTCTTCTCCCCTTCACTTTTCATGCTTAAAGACGACCCGTTTGTCACTTTCTCAAAGTTTTCTCTTTACTAATATTTCCAAGGTAAATGGCTGTGGTGCATGTGGCTTTTCCTAACCTCCTCCTGTCTCCTTAGATAACAGAGAACAGCTCAGCCCGCTCTGCCTCATAGCCTGGCTGGGATTCCTGGTGCTTGTAAGAGGCAGTTTAGGTAGTAAATGCAAAAAGAAAAAAGAAAAAAAAAAGTTGAGAAACCTTCCTAGCTGTTTCCTAGTCCTTTTTTCCCCACCTCGTTTTGTGTAGTTTTGTGAATCGGGAAATGTCCTTGTTGTGAACATCTCCCCTTGGGTTTTTCCTCTAGCGGATGCTGTCCTCCAGCTACCACCCTTGGGGCTGGTCCTGCTTGTCTTTAGCTGGTTGTCTCTCGTTTTGTGGTCGTCGCCATGCGCTGGTGGGTGCCCGTTGTTGCCACCCCACACCAGGGCTGTGGCTGAAGCAGCTCTAGGGCCCATTGAAACCTCATGGGGTGTCATCGGGGGAGCGGGTGCTCCTGCAGTATGGCTGATGGTGGCTGGTCCCCATGAAGGCTCCTCGGCACAGCCGGTGGGAGCTACCTTTTCTTGGTAGTGCCAAGGATGGACAAATGGTGGCCTCCTCCTTGGCAGGCAGGTTGGGGACACTGCCCACCCTCAAGGGTGACAAGAGAGAGATGTTTAATTGGGCTCCTTGAATGAACACCGTGGTCCCCTGTCACCTTGCCTTGCACAGACCGAAGAGCAGCTTCAGAAGTTCAGACAGGGTGGGGTGGGAGGGTTGCCTTGTTTTTAAGGATGTCTCTGCCAAATTCCCACCCTGTAGTTAAAGCCAGGCAATGCTTGAGGGGAAGAATGTAGTAGCGAGTCAGCGCATCCCCCCTGCCCAACCTCTCTCCTTGGGTGGACAGTGTCCTCTCGTCTGTGGTGGATGCTTTCGTAGTGACCTGTACTGTGGCTTTCTGTTACTCCCCCCTGTCCCCTTCTTGATGTGCACGTAGAAGATGCTGCCGGGATGGGGTCCAGCACAACCCCCAACCCCGGTCCTTCCCTTCTCGTTGCAGAACATGAACAACTCGCAGAAGCCGTCGTGACTCCGTTGGCGCTGTCGCGACGCCACCGGCGACGCCAGCTTCTCATCCCATCGCCATTTCCGAAGCTTGCTTATAAAACCGGTCTCCTCCGTCTACGGCGAAGTCGACCCTTGGCTGTTTCTACCCGCGCCCGTTCATCTGCAAACCGCTCTGCTGAAGGGGGGAGAGATGCAGGAGAGCGGAGGAGAGGAGCCGAGCTCCCCCCGGGGCCACCACCAGATCTTTCGGTCGCAGTGTTTGCTCTCCTCTCCGGCGTCCTGTTAGATCGTAGCAAGCTGTAAAGTGCTTCTAGCGCACAGGAGTTTAATTTTCCTCTGTAAGCGGTTTTGATCTCATTTTGTATAGACGGTTGGTACCCATCCGTCTCTGGGTGGGGTGTATATATGTGGATGGTGTGGGGTTAGCACAGAAATAGGGGGGAGGGGAGAGAAGGGATTTTGCATTTTTTTTTATTATTATTATTACTATTATTATTATTATTAATTACTTTTCAAGAAAGCCCCTAACGCGCTGTGCTGCAGTCCTTTACCCACGCTACAGCCTGTTGCCCACGCACAGCCTGGCTCTCCCAGGCCCACGAACACCAAGAAGGAAGTTGTGTGAAGTCCTTCACAGCGAGAACTGCTGTGTTTAACCAAAAAAAAAAAAAANGTAGAAGATGCTGCCGGGATGGGGTCCAGCACAACCCCCAACCCCGGTCCTTCCCTTCTCGTTGCAGAACATGAACAACTCGCAGAAGCCGTCGTGACTCCGTTGGCGCTGTCGCGACGCCACCGGCGACGCCAGCTTCTCATCCCATCGCCATTTCCGAAGCTTGCTTATAAAACCGGTCTCCTCCGTCTACGGCGAAGTCGACCCTTGGCTGTTTCTACCCGCGCCCGTTCATCTGCAAACCGCTCTGCTGAAGGGGGGAGAGATGCAGGAGAGCGGAGGAGAGGAGCCGAGCTCCCCCCGGGGCCACCACCAGATCTTTCGGTCGCAGTGTTTGCTCTCCTCTCCGGCGTCCTGTTAGATCGTAGCAAGCTGTAAAGTGCTTCTAGCGCACAGGAGTTTAATTTTCCTCTGTAAGCGGTTTTGATCTCATTTTGTATAGACGGTTGGTACCCATCCGTCTCTGGGTGGGGTGTATATATGTGGATGGTGTGGGGTTAGCACAGAAATAGGGGGGAGGGGAGAGAAGGGATTTTGCATTTTTTTTTATTATTATTATTACTATTATTATTATTATTA
>VYXH01003096.1:26242-44417 GCA_013397275.1 Burhinus bistriatus
CCCCCCCCCACCCGCGAGAAAAAATAAAAAGAAATGGATATTTCGAGGGGGCTGCTTTGCCAGGGGACACAACTTGCTGCTTGTGGCTCTAATGGGAATTATTTGCAACAGCTCCAGGTATCTAAATGCGTTTGTGCACTTTTGCTACGCCAAACACGCCCTGGGAAGGCACGTATTTCTACTGACATACGGAAAATTTATTTTGCAGCTTGTGCACAGACCTGTGTAAATCACAGTCCCACTGCTCCGTGCCTAAACCCTGCTAAGTGTCGGGGTCCCTTCCCCATCCCCAGGGTGGGCTCAGAGCCCGGGCTTTGTTCGTGGCTAAGGGAAGGCTGCGTGGATGTGAATATTTGACCCTTGCGTTTCCCTTGCTCAGGTGTGCATCTGCCTCCTCTCTCCTCTCCGAGACCAAGGGGTGTGATGGGGCAGTGCCAGGCTCCTCTCCCCGAGCTGCCCTTTCCCCGGGTGTGACACAGCCTGTTCCCACGAGCTGTCAGGCTCAGTGTGGGTCTAGGGAGGGTGCAAACTTGGTCCCAGCAATTTCATGCCCCCCCCCCAGTAAAAGCCTTCTGTTGA
This sequence comes from Burhinus bistriatus, assembly GCA_013397275.1. Lineage (NCBI taxonomy): Eukaryota > Metazoa > Chordata > Aves > Charadriiformes > Burhinidae > Burhinus > Burhinus bistriatus. The sequence goes on from VYXH01003096.1 coordinate 26,822, forward strand.
TGCTTCTGCTGCGGACCCTAAGCCCTTCTCCTCCCACCTCACCCCTGCCCATTGAGGGGTCCCCTGGCCCTGGCGCTGCACACCTCTGCCAGCCTCTCCAGTCAAGTGGGCAAGGGTCCCACACTGGTCCCATCCTTCCTCTCATCTGCCGTCAAGGGATTCACCACTGGCTGCTGGTTCCCCTTCGTCCCACCTGCCCATCGTGGCCCTGAGAACCTCTTCCACCCCTGGCCATGCATGCCTTGGCTTTTCATCAGGCAGTGTCACGCTAGCAGAGGATGGGAAGACCTACCACACTGAAGTCCTGCTCTTTCCAAAAACCACAGAGACAGAGCATTTCGTGACAACCTCTCTGAATTTAACAGGCCAAGCAAAAGGGGACTCATCTAGAAGGGAAGAAAGGGGACAACAGTAGCCATGCCACCAGCAACAGCCATCCAGTCTGCAGCTGGACCTGCTCAGATGCTCCTAAACCCTGTGAGTTGGTCCTGCTGGAGAAACCTCCACCTGCAGCCCCTCCGTTAACCCTCCTGACCGCTGCAGAGCATCCTTCCAGCCTTGCTTCCAACCCCCGTGCGGCAATGAGGAGCAGCCATCAGAGCTGTTTGGAAACAGTTCTGCCTTTGAGCTGCTGCTTAGAAACAGCTGGCCAGTGACATATATCTTGTGACAGTCCCATGCAACTTCCGGGATAAGTACACAGAGAGGGGTGGTTTTTTTTTTCAAACAGGTAACTTGAGAAATCAGATTGTGTCATTTCCCCAGCCATGTGCTTTTCCTTTCTAATCCCTTTCCTCTTGGAGCACGACCTGTTCACCAGGGACCATCTCCCCTCTGTTTGTAGAGCTGCTGTTCTCTGCAGCCGTGGCAGGACTCAGGGGAGACCTTAAAAATTTGGTAACTTGGGTTCTGCTGGGAGTGCTTCTGGGAAGGAACTGGTTAGAAAAAGTGAATCGAAACTGAATCTAGTTGTCAGCAATGCTAGAAGAAGTTACATCATGTGGAGAGAGGAATAATGGTAAGAGTCAATACCGAAATGGTTGATATACCCCCGAAATCTGTGTACAGTGCCTACATCCACAAAGTCAGCTTCATGTCTCATATTCCCCCTGAAAGTGCCCTGCTGCATCCTGCTGATCCTCTGCCCTGCTCCGTGGTCTCCCCCAGGACCTGTGCCTGGCCTGGAGAGGCCATGGGGAGGAGCTCGTCCTTGCTGCCGCTGGGGCCAGGCTGGTCTCTGTGCCCTGGGAAACCTTCATTGTAAGGTTTTCTCTGTGCTTTCCTTGCGGTCTGATGCACCGGCCAACATGTGTCAACATGAGACAGTTCACAGAGGAACAGAATACAAAGAAATTGGTCAGATCTCCTGGTAGTCTCTTCCCTCATGAGCCACCACTATCCCTTGAGGACCCAGCAGCTCCAACCCAACTGACGATGGGCTAAATGCCTTGGGAGCTCTTCTTGAATATTATCTCCCACGATGCTAAGGGAAATCTAATTTGCAAGCTGATAAGACCATGATGAGGTTACTGAGTCTGGTGAGATTCAGGACAAGCCAAACAAAACCCAACTGATGCATCTGTCCACCCAACTTGTTGACAAAGTGAGAAGATAATTTCTTGCTGACCTAAGAAGACTCAGAGCTAGCATGATCTGAAGGGATGGTGATGAGACAATGTTCAGGATCACCCCGGCTTTGTGAATTGTTTCTCCCTCTAGTACAAGGTACAGACTCTTGTATTGCATCTACTCCTAGTCAGACACCCAGCAAACATTATTTGGTCTTTACTGCCACAAGAGGTATCTGAGTGCTCTTTGTACAGAAGTCAATGCTGGCAAAAATTTGTACCAACCGGTGGCCTGGTGCAGAAGTTAGAAAAGTGGATGACAGCAGAGGTTGTGACTGAAAAGCACGGCTGAATTGGAGCTACAAAAAGAAGCGATAATTAACAAATAATTACTATGGCGGAGCAGCTCGAGAATGAGCACAGCCCCAAATCCAGGTATTTCTAGCTGCAGCTCAAACCCCACAATTAAGCTGTGATTTTGGCCATTATGAGGAGGTATTTCCAGAGCTGGCTCTTGCCTCTCGCTGCCTTTATCCACCAAAACAACTGACTCAGCATCAGCAGAAAGGAAACCCAGCATTTTGATAAATGTCATCCAAACCAGACTGGAGAGCCTGTGTTAGCCTGCGTTGGATGCCTTCACCAAAGCTGGATGCCAACCTGTGGGCAGAGCTGCTTTTTCCTGATGAAGAGAGGAGAAGGCTTTCTGGCTAGCGGGGGATGTGTTGGTTTAGGGGAGGTGGGGAGTACCTAAAAATACTGATGTCCTCCCTTGGGAGCTGGAGTCCCACCACATGGCAGCATGGAGAAGCAAACGTCACCGTGCATTTCTCTGGTTCTTGGTCCTTCTCTACCCACTCATTACTCCAGGGCACCGATGTACCGGTAAGAAAGGAGAGGAAGGAAGATATAGCTCTCATACAGGTACCTGGTTGCCCCATTCACTCCGTGCTGCAAGGACGCTGTCCTTGGGGGTGTCTCTACAGACAAATCACACCCTCGACCTAGATGTCAGGGTAATAGTACAAGTGTTAATGGTTGATTTCCTTCCTGGCTCTCCCACTGGTGAGGCTGCAAGGATTGTGACTTACTCTGGCTGTTCCAGGGCTGCTCTTTTATCTTCCAGACAATATTAATGTCACCCACTCCGATGGGTGACACCACCCTACCAACCAGGTGCCCTGACTCACAATCTTCCTCCTGCCCAGCCTTGATTCATCTGTGACAAGTGGCAGACGTGCTCTCCTACCACACATCCACCTTACTCTTTCTAATTGCCCCATCCTTTAGCATTCGCCAGGCATTTGCAGCGCTGCACGTTCGCTTCTTGCTCTGTATTTTCTATGCAATGTGTAGGCATCTTCCAAGCCTGTCCTCCTTCTGAAGTACCCCAAGGCCACCTTTCATCCTTTGACAGAATACAGACACTCTGCTCATTAACCCACTGTATAATTGCTCAACCACCACCAGCAGCTCCCCATGCCCAGTTTCTGCTGTATGGGTACGAGGGTCAGATATCAGTTTTTTTGGGGTCTGCACTGGTGGCTTTAACCTACTGGAGGAAGGTGAGAGAAAAGACCTGGGAGACATCCCCAGAACAGGTTCTTGGAGGAGGAGGTTGCCCTTTCTAACTGAGATGTACCTATCTACAGTGTCAGAGTCAGTGTCACAAAAGCCCAATGCCTTTCCAGCCACCACTTTGATTTATCTTTTTAATATTTTCTCCAGGTTTTTCCTAAGAGGATATCATCTATTTGGGCATGTTCTCAGTGACGTTTTTGCACCATTACAGGCCCCACTACTGTGGATGCGTCCACTTTTTAGAAGCTACTTGGGGCAGGGAAGTTATTTTCTTATTTGCTTATAAATTACCCAGCAGGGACTGGATGCTGTATAAGCAAGGCATAATAAAATAATAAAGCACTAATATTCACCGTAATTCATTTGTGATAATGACTGGGATGCCTTTTCAGACTTGCTAAACCAGCATGCAGGCTTATAGTGAGTATTTCTGAGCGTGGCCATTGCACAGAGACTCTTTTCAAGCGTCTTCTTCTGGCATGTTTTTGCCCGTGACTGGGTCTGTTGCAGAGGTGAGAGAAGTCCGTCCGCATCCGTTACATAAACTCACTTGTAGGACTCAGCGAACCCTGGAGAGAGATGGCACTGGGAAGAAAGTGAATTTAGTCAGAAGAGTTGTAATAAAGGGTTTGCAAAACTCATGGTTAAAGCTGGCTGAAACCCAAGGCTTTCGGTTCACCAGAGATCTTCTCTTTTAAATGTAAATAAAAATATCTTCCTGTCCAAATGGGATGGAAACTGATATTTTTCAAAATTTCCAAAGCTCCTTTCGACCCCATGAACTGACATATCATTTTCCCTGTTTCGCTGAAGACGTTTTAAACGGTGCTGGCTTTCTTTTGGCAAAACACTCCTTTTTTGGAAAACACCGCACTGGATTAACTTGCAGTAACACTGGGGGAAGAAGCACCACTGATGTGGGAATGGGGGATGGCCCTTCATCACTCGTGAAAGATGAAACGGGGGTTTCGTTGCCCTTATCTCACAAGAGGTTGGATGCCCATCTCACCCATGCAACAGGTCACCCAGACACCTCCTGGGAGACCCAGCAGAGAGGAGCTACGGGCTCAGGAATGCAGATATGGCTCGGCGTGGTGTCTCTGGCATCTCACTATCAGCCCTTGAAATGCTCTTGGAAGCTACTTGAGCTGGATGGCCAGCAATGTCCTGGACAGGGAGAAAGGTTGGGAGAGGTAGGCTCAAACAAAAAGCCCACCTGTGTGTCCTGGGTGTTTTTAACTTAGGTATTAATTATCCTCCTATCTGCTAAGCTGATCTGAGCACGTCTGTGGCTGGCTGCTTCCTCCTGAAGCTGCTCCTAGCAAAGCTGCTGCTGTCCGTCTACTTGCACTGCTGTTCCAAGGGCTGGGAAGGACGGGATCGGTGCTGATTAAGGGCTGCAAGGATATCAGCCAGCCCGGGAAGACTTTTTGCCATGGCTATGAAGCCGATTTGCCTGCAGAGAGGCTGACTCAGCGGTGCTGTGAGGGTTAAGCTAAGCCAGGCAATCGCACGCCTGCCACGGGGTGAGACCATGCACGTGTTGGGCAGCTGGGCTTTGGCTGATGGGCTGCCACTGCACTAGCTGGGTCATGTGTCTGACCTCGTAATGTGAGTTTTGAAGTTTCTTTGGGACAATTTATTATTTTGTAATTTTTTTTTTTTTTTTTTCCTCCACGCATGTAACCTGGGAATGTGAAACCCTCTGGTATTTCCCAATGACGGTGCAATGCGTTGCACAATATTTCCCTTTCTGGTTGCGCTGGTGGGGTTTTTGTGCTGGTTTGGGAGGGAGGATTGGGCTTCATGGCTCATCTTTGGTGGCAGAGACAGGGTTCTTGCAAAGCCTGATGTTTGCCAAGAGCAGGCAGGACCCCACACAATCATAATGTCCAGCCCATCCACTGCCTGTGGTTTACAGGAGTTCTGATGTCTGTGCATCTCTCGCGGGTTATGGATCAAAGTCATAGAATTACAGAATCATAGAATATCTCAAGTTGGAAGGGACCCGTAAGGATCATCGAGTCCAACTCCCTGCTCCTTGCAGGACTAGCTAAAACGAAATCATCAGTGCAAAAAGAAATGCAAGCAACAACCAATAAATACCGACTGTCTGGGAAATTGATATTTAAAGTGCTAATGAACACAAGCAAATTGGCCATCTACTTCCAAAGGGCCTGTATTTGCCTCTGTGCAAAGGTCAGATGAACTATTAAGCAGCTGTTACATCCCTCTATTGTTTTGAAGAGGCGATTTGAGATAAACAGCTGCCGGGACCCATTGCTGGAAGGGGTCTGGGTCCAGTTTCGCAGGAGGGTGTTCAAAGCCAGGCTGCGTGGGAGATCCACGCTAACTCCCCATCGCGTTGCGTGCTTCAGTACACAAATGCCAGAGGTCAAGATACCTCTGGATGAGTAAACATTTGCTGCGAGGGCTTAGGAATAAATCCACTGAAGGAGACGGGCCTAAATAGCTATTGCAGAATCAGTCTTTGTCTCCTCTGTTGAACCGGATATGTTTTAGATAGATCCCATTAGCTGCAGCCGAGCCGCTCTGGGTTATCATCACCTCCACTTGCTGCAGATGAGACAAAGCGCAGCACTGAAGCATTCATTGCAAAACCAGATATATTCCAGGGTGGAAATCCAGTAGCGTCTTCTTTCAAGTAATTAATCAAGGGACCAAAGCAAATACGCACAAAGAGCAAATCAAATCATTGTGGATTGGTCGTGCCTGCGGAAAATAAAACCGTCAAGGAGGTTGTTTCTTATGCTGGCTGGGATTATTTATAGCCGTGCTGTCTGTAGGAGCTCATCTGAGCAGGCAGGGAGCATAGCAGGGGCTGCGGCTGCTGGGAGAAATCAGCTGTGTTTAAGTAAGCCTGGGAGCACAGGCAAAGCCAGGCAGGATTCTTCCGGGTGAGCTTTTTTCAAGCTGAAAATGTTGGTTTGTCAAAAATCGAAGCTTTCTGCAGCAACGTGCCAAGCTATGTTTACGTTGGCAAACCAACAGGGTCAGGACAAGGGCTGGAGCCGGGGCTATGACCGTCCGTGGTGTTTTAGTGTGTTCCTTGGTGTGGGGTCCATCTGGGCTGACTGGGACCCGTGGGTGAAGGGTGCAGGGGATGGCACGGCTCAGGGATGGCTCCTGGGTGCAGCCATTCTATACCCACCACCCAGCCTGGGTATGTGCATCAGCTGGGGGGGGTTCTCCTGTCCAAAGAGACTCTCTTAAAATAAATCAGAGTTCTCAAATTAACTCCTTATTTGAGGCACACTGAACCAGACCTCGACTACAGATGCAGTCCATGGACCATAGGGTTTTGCTGATCTTACCTATGGGGTCTATGAACATGGCTGAGAGCAGCAGCCTCCTGTCAGGAAGCCAATGTCCCTCCATGATGGGTGAACAGGAGAAGACTGGGAGCAGCCTCGCAAGGAGCGAAGAGGGGGCCGCATAAGTGTGGTGCACACCACGGCCGTGCCGTGCACAGCCCCGGGAAAGTCCCAACGCTCAGAGCAAAACTCTATTATCAACCATTGGAACAGGCTGCCCAGGGAAGTGATGGATTCACCATCCCTGGAGGTATTTAAAAGATGGGTAGACGTGGTGCTGAGGGACATGGTCTAGTGGTGATTTTGTCAGTGTTAGGTTGATGGTTGGACTCGGTGGTCTTAAAGGTCCCTTCCAACCTAGACAATTCTATGATTCTGTGATTCTATGATTCCATCCCAATGGCTGCATCTCCACCACTTGCATGTGGGAGGGGAGAGCTGTGGGAAATCATCTGTTTCTCAAGGTTTTGGGGCAGAAGCAGGAAATGGTTTCACCCTCAGCTGCAGACCAGCCCTGGTTAGCTGGGAGGGTGGGCGAGTGGTGTTGCTCTCCAGATGACATTTTGCATATCTTCATGGGGGACATCTCCTTTAGAGGTCATCACCCTGTGGAGCAAATCTGACAAATCTCCATGCTATCCCTGCCTCTGTGACCCCCTCCATGCTGGAACAGCAGCCCCCAGTTAAAAGGCATGGCTGGGGTCATTGGACCGCTGAAAGTCACCTGTTGTGCTGGTCTCTGGGCCTGTATGTGTGTAAATCACCCCAAGACAGGTCTCTCCCTTGATGGAGGGAAAAGTTCTATTATTATTATTATTTTTACTATTACTTTTATTATTCTTGTTGTTGTTACTCTTACTATTATGTCTGCAAGTGACATATGCTCATCCAAACATCTCAGGAGCCAGGAGGTCAGAGAGGGATCCAGGCTTCACAGTGGGTTCAGTATAGCTCTGCTGGAGCCCACAGCCTTTATTTGATTTCTCTGTCCAGGAAGGGTCTGGGAAAGGAAGTGGTAAATTGCCTCTTTTCTCTGTCCTCTAGGATGCCCAGGCACACTTTGCTGATCCCTGGGGGCATAAATTCCTGTGGTAGCCTCTAGCAAGAGTCACCTACCTGCCTGGATCTCCAGTAGTTTGAATGACCAATGGACCTGTGTGGGGAAGACATCAAAACCCAGAGTTCAGATGTGAAGTCAATCCCCAGGGCATCTCCCAAAAAAATAGCCAAGGTGGAAACACAATCTCCTTGCCTTCCAGAGCCAATGGTCCCCTCCATGGTCCCAGTTATGGATTTTCTGCAATCCTGAAACTTGACATTAGGGAATCCTGAGCAAACAGTCTTCCCATGGGGCTCATCAATCTTGTGTTCTCACCTCACTCTGGTCACCACCTTCTAGTTTAGGGTTTGCTGGGGGTGGGGGATTGCAACAGAAGTCATGTCATCTAACAGGGCAGATGATGGACCAGTGGAGTCACAAAACACAGGGGAACCTGTAACCGGTGTCCAAACTGGATGTTTACCCTGCCTTTAGCTTCTTGACATTGTATTTATTAGTGCCAGTGCTCTGATTTATAACCTGTGCCTTGCCTGGCAGATGCTGCCGTGGCAAAAGTTTGCAGCTTCTTTTGCAGCTGGTGACCAGGGTTTAATTGTTGCATTGGCTACCTCTCCACCAGACTGGAAAAAGTTAGCAGCAGCCAGCCTAAGCAATAGGGCTGTTTGAGTTCAAGTGCATTTTGTCCATCCGTTTCTAATAAAGCCTGTAGAAAGCATGTGGGCTTGGCTCCTGCCTTGAAGGAGAAGCTCTGGAGGCAGACAGAGGCTTTGAGCACAGCGGTATTTAAAGCCGTGGGTAGTTAGTTTCCACCAGTAAATGCAGTTCTCTCACATGTGGTGAGTGGAAGAAGTAACTGAGATTTGCATCTCCGCCTGGCGCTGGCTCGGAGGCGAGAAGCAGCGCAGCTGCTCAAAGCGAGAGAGCAGAGCCACGGCTGCCAGCATGGGCGAAGAGGGGAAGCAAGGGGGAGGATGTCACCATGCCTCACTGATGGCCATTTCCAGTAATCAGTGCGAGTTGCACGGCTTAGGCAAAGCTCATGGTTAATTTACTGCCAGGCAGATGTTGTATAGCTCTCTCTTTGCTTGGTCACAGGGCTTGAAGACTCCTATTTCTTCTCTGCTGTTGACCCAACAGAGGCAACCAGCAACGCTGATCTTATGATCCATCTCTACATGTGATCTCCTGGTGAGAATGTTTCTTCCAGTTAATTCATTTCAATTGCTGGTCTGGCAGAACTGCTCTCTTGGCCCTGGGTGGCTGACAACAGGCATTGCTGAACCTGGATTTGGTCCTACCAGTGCCCCAACCCTAAATTGTATGAGGTGAGGGTCAGCAACAGGGCTCCCAGCACAGCTCCTTCTGGCTTTGCTCAGCAGGTGGGTTTCAGAGGTGCCAAACAGCCTGACCTCATTGGCACCTCCAATGACAGCGGTACCTTGGAAACTCAAGTCCTCAAGTCACTAAATTACAGGTGAGGCCAATTAAGAGGCTGACCAAGGTGCAACCAATATTGCACCAGGCCTTGCCTGGATGTGGAGCTGCAGGTAGGCCCTTGCCGTGCTGGATTAACAATCCAAAAGGTTTTATGCAAAGCCCAGAGGCTGTGCACTGGGAAGGCAGTGTGGGTGGGAGGGGAGGAGATGAGGAACCAAACCATACCTGTTGTTTAGGTGTATAAATCGAGCAAATTCCTTGCCAGCTAGTGCTTGCTTTACAGAACATGCTGGGAACAGTGTTCGTTAGTTATGCAAAGATGTGTGATTATGAAAATAAAGTCTCAGATAAGCCAAAATAGCCTGTCACGAGGTCCACCAAAAAAACCAAAAAGTGTTTAAAGAGATGCAAAACCCGCCCTTTGCTTGGAGCATTGATGGTGGGAGAAATGGCACAGTTGTTAGTCCAGGACTGTGCATCAAGTCCTATCTGATCTCCCAGACAATGCACTGGCTCCTTGTCTCCTCCTTCTCTTGCCCAAGGGATGTTTTCACTCTGACAATGAGCAAAGAGCAAGGCATATGTGACCTAAATCAGGTTTTACTTCTGCTCACATCCCTCCAGCTTGAGTAAACAGCGGAGGATGTGACTGCGAGCACATACGGCGCCTCATCAACGCCTCTTCTCTGTGCAGGTTTTCTTCTCCCTTCCCCAGAGGTGAATTTGACTCATTCTGTATTTAGAGAGATGCCTCCCCTTTCCCCACACCGCTCATTAAACCTCCCTGATGAGCCGCTCCCCAGTCCACCTCTGCAGCTTTGGTTGTTGCGTGGAGTAGCTTTGTCCAGTAGGACCTATCTCCCAAGCCAAACCCCACTGGAGGGCTGGGAAAGGATGGGGAGTGGGGAGGGGGGGAAAACCCCCCAGAGACTGACAAAACAAACACAAAAAAAGGTTCACTTGATCAACCTGAGCGCCAGCCCCACCCTGGGGTGTGGAATAAACACTGGCAAGTATTTATTCATCGCCACTCAGCATCCAAATATTTGTTTCTCTTTGTCACACGCTCACATTCACGCTGTCGGCCAGATGCTTTGTCTCGCAGCAAACGTGGGCACGCTTCTGTCTGCTAAGGCAGGGGACGAAAGAGATCCTGCCTGTAAGATTTGTTATAAATATGCTAGGATTTCGGGCAATTTGATGTCTAGATGCACAAGGATATTTCTTTTTGCATATCATATCTGAACTTCCACCTAAACACTCTTCCGCACCACACATTTGTCTACCCATTTATATTCATGTCCTCACAATTTTTCACGTGTGTGTGCGCGTATGCATATGCATTTATGCATATATATACATCTATCCACCCACATTCGCCTGCGTACGAATACACAGTGCTGGAAATGATAATCTGGATGCCATGGCATTAATAATGCGTAAATCTGATGTTTGCAGAAGTGATTACGTGGCACATGATGCTATTTTAATCTTTGCATACATACATATACATCTTTTCTCCATCTGTCTGGTTACGAACATGCCAGTATATAGGTGTGCGTAACAACACTATGTTCTTATATGGGAATGTGGGTGAATTAAGTTAGCACACAGCACGGGTTATCTCAGCCCGAGTAAGCGTCAGCAGAACCATTTAATTAAAAATCATATGCCCGTTGTATTTGGCTGAATCAATATGAATCTGACGTGTGCATCGATGTCCTGATCATCTTGATGTAACGACCGAGAGAAGAATGAAATGTCCTTATATGACTAAAGAGGAAAAGTTCCTGGTTGACTCCATGACCACTAAAGTGCTTCATTCACTGATACACTGAATTAGGCTGCAGGTAAAACGTGGAGGTGTGGCACCTGGGAGAAAAGCTTTCCGTCATGGTGACCACACACAACACGTGATAACTACCCTTTGATCTGTCCCAGCTTTATGGATATTAGGGGAAATGTCTTTAGGGCAAGTGAGTTCGAAATGCTGACCATGGCGATTAGATAAGGGTGTTTAGAGAGAAGCTTAATTTCCTGCTTAAAATGGTCATGATGACCTGCGATGTGATGAATAATGATGGGCTGATAGAGGTCAGGGAACAGGCCCCAGGGGAAGGGTTTTTTCCATGTCTTCAAGGATGCAAAAGGGAGGGGATTTCTCAGCTAATCTGAGTATTTTATGGAGCTGGAATGTTATCCAGAAGTGATCCTTGGGGCAATTCTCCATCGCCTTGGTGAAACTCGTGAATTTGAACTGATAACTCAAAAAAGTGTTAAAAGCAACATGGAGATTCTTGTTCTGGCCCAAGTCTGGCTGCCTCTATACCCACAGCTAATTAAGGACATGTTTTATCCTTACCAGTGACAATCTACTTTTGTCATCTTTATGACAGCAATTTGCTAAGAAAACACAAGACTTTACTGAGATGTCCCACTGCAGCACCTGCAATACGCTTCAGTGCCCACATTGCAGTTTAAGAGAAAGCTGGGTGATGCCCAGTGAAAGCAGTGGGTACGTTGCCCAGTTTAGACACTCATGTGCCATTGGCTTCATTGACTGGCTAGGGAGCTGGGATCAGGCAGCCCTGGAGATCTGCTCTGCTTTCTGTGTTTTTGAGGTGGATAGAAGGCACAACTCATCTTAGTCACACCAGAAAGAGGTTCAATATGATACGTGCTCCACCTGAAGTCATCCTTCCACTGCTCATTGCCATGGGCGCCTGTAAATGTGCTGTTCTTCCACAGGCACGTCTACCCACTGGTGGAATAGACACAAATTTGCATTTTGCAACTAAGAAACCTGTGGTCCTAGAGCCAAGCCACCATAGGGTACGGTGCTCCTCCAACCATACCACGTGTACAGCCCCTGTCACATAAATGGCCAAGGAAGTACCTTCCTCTACTTTTTTCCTGAAACCATCAGAAGAACAAGCAGGGAAGTCTGGGAGGTCAAGGTAGTTTTTTCAGTCAGATGTGTTAAGTTCCACTTAAGATACGGCATGTTCTATCAGATAAGAGGAGGCATGATGGCTCCTGACCTGAAATCCCACAGCACAGGCTGTCACAAGCTCCCAGCGGTCTCTTGGAGCTGACTTGTAGCACTTCTGTAATTGGAGACACACCTCTGAAGCTATGAATGTAATTACATCTCAAGAGATTACTGAGATCAGAGAAAGAAGGCCATCAGCTGCTTTGTGACCATGCTGAACCCTCCAAATAGACTGGTAGCCAAGTCTATTGAGAAGGCGTTATACATGGCTGCCGTCCAGAAACAGGGTTGTCCTGTGGTCTATGCCTTGCTGCCATTTTTATATTCCCGGGTAGACCTTCTAATCACCATTCACAATGTGTGCTCCCACTTCTGGTAAGAGTTTCTCTGAACTCAGTCTAAGTCTGCTCTGCACTGAACCCAAAGTGGCCCAGATTTCAGAGGTAAAGTCTCCCTGTGTCCCTCTGTGGTGGTTTCACTGCAGAAGGGGAACAGAGGGACAGAAGGCTTTTTGGGAAGCCCTACAAGGTGGCTATGGGTTGACCAAGGCTCCTTGGTAGGCTCCAAGATCTTCAGCGCCATCTACTGCCACACTAAGTCTTGGCTCCCTTGTCATCCCTCCAGGAATGGGTTTAGAGGACACTTTCAGGCTCACAGGATGAGGATAATTAGTAGCTACATCTATTGCCCTGCTGTTCCTACGGATTGGTTATAAATTAAAAAACACACTAGTGTCTGGAGACAAAAACCTGGTGCTATTTCTCTTACAAATTCATACAATTCGGAGCAGAGAAACACTCCTAATAGTTGAGATACTGGTTTGGACAGGGGGGAGTAGGACACATCCTCTTTGAATTGCTGGAACTCCCAAGACAATTTCTCCACAGCTGAGATGCAGGCCTGTAGGGAGGAAGAGAGGCTTTCTTTGTATTGCCAGGGTTGAATGTCATACAATTCAAATCATTGGCTATTCTCACCCAAAATCAAATCCCCTTGAAGTACACGTTGGACTTCCCCATCCTTCCACATTACCCACCAAGTGCACCCTGGTCCTTGAGCAAAGGCTATCCCACGGATGGGTCTGCCTTTGCCCAAGGCAGGAATAACCCAGACTGTCTTTCCCAGCATATTTTTTATGTGCACTACAGGGACTTTATCCCCTTCTACAAAGGGCAAGAAAAAGCAAATACTTGAGGACTGTTATCTGGCAACAAGCAAAAGCCAGGCAAAAGATAATAACTGGGAGCTACGGTGCTGTTCTTTCTGATTTGCTTCTGGTTGTAGGATGTTCTCCGCTGTCAGCATAAAATTACAAAGTGAACGTTGAGTAGACCATTCAGTGTAGGTCAGAGGGAAACAGAGATAGAGTGGTTATCACTTTAGGTTCATTGACTCATCTGTGATCAGACACAAAATATCCCTCACATTAAGCAGCAAAGAAATGTTAGATGACCATGTGATAGAACAGGTATGGCTGCAGCAATGTATCTGTCTCTATGTCATGCTCCAATCTCAATCAACGTGAAGCAAATTAGATGAAATCAGTGAAGTTACATTGAATTTACAGCCCCTGTATTAAGCGCAGAACTTGGTTCTCTCTGCTCTTCCCAGGTAGAAGAACATAGAGGTTCAACAGCTCTGCCAAGCCTACAAAAGATCTAATTTATGGAGCAAGACAGAAAGTCATCATCCATGTGAGAAAAGCCTTGACAACCAGCTGCAAAAAACATCTCTTCAGCCAATTGGGAGCTGGTGTCATTCTAAGGCATTTTGTGGGGTATGCTCCTCCCCGGCACTCATAGGTGGTAGTAGTCGTTCAAAAAACACATGCTCCTCTACCTGCCCAAGAGCCTGGTCATTAATTTTATAAAGTGAAGACCCAAAATCGAGTCTGTTCAACTTTGCTTCTTCTGTAGGTGAAGCCAAAGGTCATGCAGAAGCTTCAGCATCAGCAGTCCACACTCTAGGCAGTCCATGTTCCAGGCAAGGGGGAAGATGAACCACAACGTGTAAATGTTTCCCATCATCTGTAAAGCGATCATAGAGCATTAAAAGGGTTTCAACATAGTGGAAATGAGTAGGACTTGGGTATTTGCTGTATGGCTTCTGGTGTGAGTAAAGGTGTCTGGGGCTCAGATGGAACTTCCTATGTTCCAGTTTGTGCCCGTCACCTCTTGTCCTATCACGGGGCATCACTGAAAAAAGACTGGTCCCATCTTCCTGGTACCCTCCCTTTAAGTATTTCTAAGCATTGATGAGATCCCCCCTCAGTCTTCTCTTCTCCAGACTAAAAAGACCCAAGTCCCTCAGCCTTTCCTCATAAGAAAGATGTTCCAGCCCCCTGATCATCTTTGTAGCCCTCTGCTGTACCCTCTCCAGCAATTCCCTGTCCTTATTGAACCAGGGAGCCCAGAACTGGACACAGGACTCCAGATGTGGCCTCACCAGGGCACAGTAGAGGGGGAGGATGACCTCCCGCAACCTGCTTGCCACGCTCTTCTTGTGCACATTCAGCTTTAAACACCTCTCCTGTGGTCCTTGGACAGGGCCAGGAACCCTACAGGTGGCCTGGACTTCATCTAACATCTTGACTGAGGGATCTGGGAACTGATCTCAGCATGCTCCCACACCAAACACTTTGCCTTCCCCAAGGTCTGATATGCTGTCAGATCCACTGGGACCTGGAAAATAGACGGAAGCAGCTTTTAAGGAACTTGCAATCCAAAAGCAGGGGAGATTTTGAAGGAGAAACTGAAAATTGGAGATTAAAACCAGTTTGCTTAGTGCCACCAACAGTGATCTGGGAGTTAAATACAACCTCAGGACCTCTTGCATGCTCTTCTGGTGAGGATTTGATCGGCCTGATTCAGCGTTGTTGTAAGGAAAGCAGTAGATATCAGAAACAATTGGGACATTCCCATTAACAAAGGTTCAGAACACAGCCTGGCGTAATTGCAACCTAAATGCTTCTGTTAAGCTCCAGCTGGTGTTGATTTGTCACCAGCCTTCTGCTGCAGATGGTTGGGTAAATTAGGCGTCCTCTGTATAGCAACCTGCAGGCTTTTTCCAAGAAAAACAAACAAAAAAACCTCAGTGTGGTTTCTGCAGGAATGGAACTCCAGTTGAAATACTGGCTTTGTCTGTTTCCACTGAAAAGCAGTCCCGTTGATCACTTTTACAAAGGGCACGAGTGATAAGGCCTTCTCTCAACCAGAGATAACCTCCTGAAAAACTGCGATTTTCAGCAAATTCTTAGCAGCATCTCTTCTAGATAATATGCTTGTGTTGCACCTCCTGGCATGCTGAACGGCAGGAGAAGGGTACGTTTGTGCAAACACACCCAAATTCCTAGTGGGCATCGCCCAGGTCTCCAGCTGGGAAATTTGACATGCAAAACGTGACCCTGATCACCTGCTGAATGCTCCAGGGATGACGTGTTGCAATCAGCCTTCCTGGGACGGCTTGTAGGCATGTGATAAGACTAACACGTGTTCTCACCCACTTTTGGTGTCCCGGTGTTGCTAAAGGCTGCATCTCTCTTTGGCAGTCCTTCACCCTGGCATGCAGAGAGCTGGGTTTCAGGAGTTCTTGGTGACCTTACAGAGTCTCTCTGATGCTGGACATACCTATGACTGAAAAGGACAGGCTTGAGACTGAATGATTTGACTTTCCAGTGCTTCAATTTACCTAGATGTAAAATGCTGATAAGGAGTTCTTGGAGATCTTTGCGAACTGCATCATGTCTTGATTATGTGGGAGTTAATTATTCTAATTATTATACCCTTTTTATTACCAGTGATTTAGCACAAAGGAATCTACCTGAGGTGACGGGACAAGAAACTTTTTATAGTGTTCAGTCAGCAGGATTTGGAGAGGAGACCTCTGAGCTCTGTTTCTGAATCTGTGACCGTGACTCCTCCAAGACCTTGGCCAGGACACTTAAACATCTCTGTGCCTCACATTATCCATATGTAAAACAGAGAGAATAATAGTGAGCACTCTGCAGAAGGGATGAATTCCTCACTGTCTGTTAGATGACTAGAGAAGCCTTGAGTGCCAGGGAATGCAAAAATGCTTATCATTTTCCTCCTTGTGTCTTCAATTTGTGGTCTCACCATCCATGCTGTGCTCTGGAAGGGCCTGCGATAGCAAGTTTGTATTTGGCTTACAACAACCAACACGAACAAAGGGATCCATGCCTCTGGCAGAAAACGCTCCAAAATCAGGGGAAAAAAAGAAAAAGCTTGGACTACTCTGCCCTATTCTAAACACAAAGTAATGGAGATTTTAAAAGCTCCACATATTGATAGGCTCTAACTTGCTGGACAACCAACTCTTTCTTCCTGAGTAGACATAGCAATCAAGTTCAGCTGATGTGGTCTCCTGGTCTGAGCTAAGAGTGCCTGTCATGTTGACTTTACCCGTGGGTGGTTTCCACAGGGCATTTCTCCACTTAAAATTTGCTTCTCTTTTACTCTAACACAGCTTGAATTAGTCAGACTGCAGCTTCTGACCACCTTCCCAGAGACACGGCTATTTTGAGACTTACGGAGATAAGCATTTCCAAGCAATGAGTTAAAAACAGCTAAAATTTCCCTTGTGGGAGAAAAAGGACATGTTTAATCCATTCTCATCCACCACAGGTTCATCTCTTACACCTGCCCTTCATCCTTTGCTGTCAGTGGTGTTTTAGCAATTTTTTTTCTTTATCTCCTTTTAATTTTCTTTTTCTTTTTTTTTTTTTTTTCAGGTTCTTGTCTGGTCTGAGTTGATGTGTGGAAGAACTGTAAAAGTAACAAAAGAGCCTGAAGGACATGACTGGCTCAGTTTTTCATGTGTCTTTCACCCTGGCTTCAACGATGAGTCGATGGAGAACTGCCTTTTCAATCCCACGTACACCCGGATTTTATGAAAATGTGGCCGTTTGCAGCTCTGTGAGGAATCACACCGAAATCATGGGGAATTAAGACGAGTCACGTGCGTGGTACAAAGTCATCCAACACCGAGAGTTTCCATTTTTCTCATCACTTGCTGATGTTTAGAGTATGCTAATGTGGTGATGCTTGAAACAACAGTGAATAAAAACAATTCAGGGAGAGGTGTGATGTTTAACTTGGCCAGAGCCTCCCAGGATTTCTAAAGCACGTTAAGATCCTTGGATGAAAGACAGATAGTAAGGGCAAGAATATTATTATTATCAGTTTAAATTCTGCTTTCCAGGCACATGAAGCAGCAAGATCCCAAGGTCAGGGCAAAAGAGAGCTACACGCCACATGCAGCGGTGGAATTTGATTCTTGCTACAAGGGTGAGCTGCTAATTAGAGGGGGGACTTTGTACAGCCTCTGACAACATTTCCAGTCACCAGTTGCTTACAATAACTGAAAATGGACTTTTAAAGCAAGCAGATAATTTGTCAGCCTGGCATGAAAAACCTGAGATTTAATTTCAAGAAGTTCTCAAAGACACAAGGCAGAATAACACCGTTTTTAGCAAATTAATCTCTTGGTGTGGGAGCTGACCTGGGCTTAGGCAGCTGCTGGCATATTGGAAAATTTTTATTCTCACCTTTCAGGCGTTAATAGCAAAATACTGTGGGTGGTTTTCCCTGATTTTTTTTTTTTT
>VYXH01003096.1:44454-61040 GCA_013397275.1 Burhinus bistriatus
TTTTAACTTACTTACTTTTCCTTCCACACTGGAAATGTAAAGAAATGAAGCCAGAAGTAAAAGTACCTTTGGCAAATGAGAAGCTGAATATACTCAGTCCTGAGTTATGGTCATGGAGCAAGGGTTCAGTCTGGAGCTGCACGTGAGAGCTCATTGCTCGGGCTCGAGGACTACAGGAGCACTGATTTAGGGACGCCCTTAGCTGTGAAGTGCTCCAATCCCACGCTGCATTTTCCTCTGGTAGCAACATTAACTAATAAAAGAGAAAAAAGCTACCTTATTTTAGCAAGGGGCACCACAAGGTCCTTCCCAGCGGATGCTGAGGTGTTGCAAAATGTGTAGCATTTCCACGTGTGTAGTCACCCCCTAAGGGAGGCCAAGGGCACCCAGGTGCTGGTCACTGCCCCCAACCAGTTCTACTGTGGAGAGCACTGGGAGGGCTGGTGTGAGCGGGTATTGCAAAATGCTGTGCCTTGTGGTAAAATGGTCAGTGTGACATCTGCAGGAGAAAGAGAAAGGGAAAGAGGAAAGGCAGCCCCTGCTTACAGTAGGTCTTTCTCGAACCCTTGATCACTGGACTCGTCAGACGCATTAACGAGAAATGCTTAATCTTCAGCAGGAATGGCGATGTGAAACAAAACGGCTGTTTGCCTCTGGCTCTTCCCCTTGAGCATTGCACAAGACCCTACAGGTGAAAGTCAGGTTGTTTGGTCCCAGGCACTTCTGTGGTGAATGCACTCTCAACTTGAGCCAAAAAGTGACAGGTTGCAAAGCCCAAAGCTCTTTTCGCCTCCGCTATGAACCCCATTGGTGCTCTTGAGCTGGTCCAGCTCCCCACGCTTTGTGAAATCTCCTGGGGCTAAAGTTCAAGATGGCAGGAAGAGGCAGCTCCTCCCCTGGAGATAACCAACACATGGAAGGATGATACCTCTACCTGGACCTTGTGTACAAGAAATCTTCTGTGAACCCCTGAGACATAAAATCCTGATGTGACTACAATAGTAGCAGGATGCTCCTCCCATGGGTCTGCTGTTCCCTTGGGATCAGCAGAGCTAAGGAAGGAGACTTTCCCTTCCCAATAGCTCACTTCATCTTGGTGAGAATAGCATTGGGAACAGAGCAGATCCTGCCCTTGTAAAACCATTCAATCCCCCTCTCCTGAGCCCTCCACAGGATCCTCACCAGGTGGGCATGTTGCTAGATGAAGCCCATGTTCCTCCTGAGGAGGAGCAAACCTGCCATCTAGAGCAATTCAGTTTCTGTGGGAAACCTCTTCAAGGATCAGCCACGCTGGGTTATTAGGACTTCCAACCCTGCAAAGTAGGGGGAAGACTGGAAAAGGAAAGTGAAACGTGCATCCAATGTGGATCCTGCAGCCTGATGGTTTGAAGTTATTTCTATGTGGCTGCTTTAGGCTATCCAAGAGCTATAGGTTATTTTGAGTAAGAAAATGAGACAACATAAATGAGAATTGGTCCACAAGCCTTCTCTTTGTGGCTAGCGTCATTCAAAGAGCAAGGCTGGACTCTTCTTGGCTGACATTTAGACCATTGTGTCATGTAAATTCTCTTGGGACCATGTTTCGACTAAGCAGCTGACAAGGACAGCAGGGTGCAAGACAAATGTCAAGACCCATTTTCTCACATAATTGTGTGCCTTTTCCATCCAAAAGGCGAGGGAGACGATAACATTACCTGCTGCAGTTCCAGCCTTAATGAGGCCTGGGAGGAGGAGTCGATAATTAGGCTCATGATTCATGCGTTGGGTGCAAGTTCCTGTTCAAATGTTTTGCCAATTAGTGCAGACTTCCTGATCAATAGCAGGGTAATTATGAGATTAGGGTTAATGGGTCAGACTCATTGAAGTCTTCCTATTCTATGCTAATGTCAGATTAGCTGAGTCCTGCTGTCATTAGTTTTACCTTTCCAGGTTGCTGGCTATAAAGGAACAAGGGGCAGAAATGGGTTGGAATTACCTCTGATTTGCATAGGAAGACTCCTACACCAAGGTTTTTAGGTGTGAGATGGGCATGTAAGTTCCCATCAGCCGAGATCGAACCAATAGAGCCAATAGTGTCTACACAGAGCTTCATCTTGCCCTGAAGGGAACAGCTGCGGTGGGATTCATTTGCGTAAACACAGGTGCCAAGTTCAGTGGTTGCCCTTGACGTCCACACAGGGTCAGCTGATATTCCACAGGGAGAACTATTCCCCCTGGACAGAGGACAGATGTGAGTCCCTGAGACACCTCAGCTGTGGACAGCAAGGCGTGGACAACTTAAGCACCTGGTATGTCCAACCAAGTGAACCATGAGGGTTTCAAACTAGCTTAGATCAAGGTAGTCAGCTCCAAGAAGAGAGGTGGGAGTAAAACTGAAGGTAGACACCCACATGAGAGTTTGTAGCCCTGTCTCACTCCTGAGCCTTGTGCCATTCTGGAGCTCTGCGCCTTCCCAAGTCTGCAGATTTTACTCCCAACTAGAAGAAAGCATCTGTGGAGGCCATCTTCTACTCTGATGACGTTATTCCGGGAACCAAGCAAAGCCAGGTGCTGGGCCTGGAGCTGAGATGTGAATGTTTGCCTTCCTTAGCAGAAATGGGGAGAAAATAAAAATATAAGGAGTTTTCATTGCAGAGAAAAGGTAGGACTCTTAGGACGAGCAAGATCTCTCTGAGCTGTTGGCTGAGTAAAACCATGAAAGAACACCCCATATGGGAAAGACAGCACTTCAATGAGTTGAATGGCAACCAAAATCCCCTTGACACTGATGGTGGGTGCCAAACAGAAACACCATCTAACTGATGATGCCAGTCACGGATCCCCTGGAGAGAAACACCTCCCAACCCCAGGAACAAGAAGAGAAGCAGCAGGTTCTTCTTGGTATTTACAGGTTAGTTTTGCTGGCTCCAGAAAGAGGGAAGCACCCACAGGGATACTGATCAGTCTCCAAGTCTTTGGGGACCAAGTCACTGCCAAGACAGTTTTGCTTCCGTGACTATGCCTTGGCCCAAACTTTAGGCCTACTAAGATCTTCTGAGTGACACTTTTCTCATGTCCATTCGTTCCTCTGCTACTTGGCAGGCAAAAATTCTTCCTCTGCAGGATTATTCCAGTGAGGCCGTGTGAGGGGACCTATTTTGCTATGGTCAACTCTGTTCAAGTAGCTGCTTGGCTGAGAACAAGATATTCATTAATAGGTTTGCACTGTTCGTATTTCCCTTGCAATGGGGCCTGAACCAAACCTTGACATTCCTGGTCAGACAATGCCCTGACAGTTTCAGTCATTTGAAGGAATTTTCCCTGTAGTTTTTAAGGTTTAGAGAGGAGTGATTTGATCACGTCATATTATGCAGGTTCCTTTTTCACACTTCTTCAAGGTTTTTTTCCTCCCTTTAAATTCCAAAATTATTTGGTTTTCTTTAAAGGCTCAGACTTTTTTTTTGGGAGACACAACCACGTTGTAGCCTCTTTTCTGGGATATTTGCAGCCAAACGCTAAAAAAAGCAACACACCTAGCAGCAAAATCTAACATCTGCCCATGAGGATATACAACACAGACGTGACTACTTTTGGGGACACAAAGAGTTTCTTATCCAACACATCAAACAACTGGATTCACCTTACACTGCTCATGCTGCAGTGCAGCAGGACTGGCTTTGACCAGTTACTCCAGATAGCACGGCTCAGGCAAAATCCTATTTATTTAACAGCAGTGGTCCCATTAGTCATTCCCAAATGACCCAAACCTGACCACAAAAAAAGGCATCGTTTTAAAATCTGAGGCTTTCCTGTGCTGCGTGCTGCTGTCCTGTTTCCCCAGGACCTTCACCCCTACCCTGGGAGAGTGCTGCTCTCGGGGCTGCAGCGTCTTTGACTCAGTCTCTTTAAAGCACAGGGGATGAAAAGCAAAGCTGTGCGTATCCATGGATATTCTCCATTGCCAGGGACATATTTTCCATCACCAAACACGCCACGGGGAGAGTCCTGCTGCTTCCAGGGTTTTGAAAGTTATTTGGACAAATTCATTGGGAAAGCATTCAGGAAAAATGTGACTGTATGTTTATCTTGTCATATTTTCCCTTAGGTCATGGCTGTCAACCATAATACGGGGCTAGATGGCCACAGTCTGGTCATTTTTATGTTGTTTTCTACAAATAAATAAAACAGTTGTGTTTGCGCTCTCTGGTTCCAGCCCACAGTGCTAAAGACGAGCACAAGAGTGGGATGAGAGAGGATCAGTCCAAAGCCATCCCTGAAATTAGGAGATATAAACTTGCAAGAACACGATGAGCACTACAGCAGATGTACAGGATCAGACTGATGGTCCACATAAACCATTGCCAGCAGTGACTGTCCAGAATCCTTGTCCCAGTATACCCTTCCAGTGACCTGTGGCTCTGAGCTTGGTAGTCATGGTCATCATCCTGGGTCCTGATGTTTGCTAGCTCGTGCTGAAGTCTGCTGCAGCATCCTTGTTGCATTGTCATGCAAGCAAGGTAGGTCCAGAGGCTCAGATACAACAGTCCCTGCTGCAGCCTCCTGCCCTCTTTGCAATGGAAATAGAGGTGGTCAGACCAAGACACAGACACAAACACACATGGGAAGGGTTGAGGTTGGTGGGAAAGTAGGTTATTTAGAATCATAGACTCATGGAATGGTTAGAGTTGGAAGGGACCTTAAAGATCATCTACTTCCAACCTCCCCACCATGGGCAGGGACACCTTCCACTAGACCAGGTTGCTTAAATTTCCACCCTGTGTCTTTGGCTTGGTCTGAGCTGCTTGGAAAGTGGGGTTGGATGGTTCTGGACATATCTGTTGGATAATTTGCATCCTGTTTCTTCTACACTGGGTACCAACTGTTCAGTGTAAAACACTAGTTAAATAACAGAAAGGAAACCATGCCGAAATTCATGGGGACCTGTGGTATGATGAGCAATTAGTGTTGAGGCGGTTGTATCCACATCCGGAGGGAGAGGATAAATCAGGAGAGTTGAGAAAGCTCAGGACAGAGGGCATGTTCACAATTGTATGTGCTGAAGAGGTGTTTTCATTGCCTTCAAGCCCAGACCCAGAAGTGTGGGGAGCACCGGGGAGAGGTGCTCCAGCCTCCATCCATGAGCAGAAGAGCATCGCCTAAGCAGGGACAGAGGGACAGTGAGAACTGTCAATCTATGGTCAGACCTGGTCAATAAACCTGCCCGGAGCAGCACCAACCCTGGAGGAAAAGCCAGCAAACTCCCTGCCCTGAAAGTTCAATATTGGCCAAGATCTCCCCGCTGAACACTAGGCAAGATTTCCCCACCTGGGCCTGCCTGCTTTGATCCCTCAAGCCCAAATTCTCCTTTATTACAAAAAAAAAAAAAAAAAAATTTAAAAAGTGACTCTTTGTGTTTGCGTAAGAACATTATTTCTACCTTTTATGAGCAGATTGGCAGTTTTCACAGAGGAATAGCTCCGGACAGAGTTATTAAAAGATTAAAAAACACACCCAAAAAAAAGAAATTCAGGCTGAAAAAACAAATCTCCTTACCAGAACTCAGGGGCGTTTCTCATAACATCTTGCTTATGTTATGAAGTCTGATTTTTAAATTCTTGGTTTTTTTTTTAAAAAAGATGAGGTACACTAAATTACTTTGCCGAAATTCATATGACCTGCTGATAAACCAGTTTAAAAGTCTCCTGCCATAGCCTTGTGTAGTGCTGCAAGAATCTCTCCAGTTCTGTAATGTCCTTGGTTCCCCTACCGATGGGAGAGGCATCGCCTTGCTTGCGTTTTTGACGGGGTCGCACCTTATTCTCGTGACAGCTCGCAATTCACCCTCCGTGTGGGTGTGAGCAGGTGATATCTGTGGCACAGCAGGTCCTCAGAGCTCGTGACTCCTGGCTGCTCTGTGTCATGGCCCCGAGCAGCACTTGCAATGGGTGGGTGATCACCTTGTCCTGGAAAGAGAAGGTGATGAGGTTCCAAGTGGCTCTATTGGAATCTGGCCAAAGAATTGAGATTTCAGGGCAGGGAACCCAAAAACTGTAGGAGGGAGAAAAAAAAAATTAGAAAAAAAAAATCTGAAAAACTATAGAAAAGCTGTGATTTCAAGTAAATCCCAGTGGAAACTGAGAATCTGTAAAAGGATGAAGGACTTTAGATGACTTGTGTTTGGGCTGGTTTAAAATTCGCTGTGCCACTACTGCTACTCACTGTAGACAGTGTTGATACCAATGTGCTGCATCGGTGCTGGCTTCACTGTGCTTCTGTAGGATGAGATAAATGCTTCTTTTTAAAGGAAAAAGTGAATGTACAACATCAGGCAGGGAAAGCAGATATATTTATACAGTTACGAATGTTTGCTTGCGCCGGCAGATGCTAGGCATGTCTCAAATACCTTTACTGTTTCTTTTTTCTTTTTTTTTTTTTTTTTTAAGTCGCCGAGTCTCATGGAGATGAATTCACTCTCAGAGGTGACTTCAGGACACACGAATCACCTAGAAGCTGTGCTGGACTTTTGCCTTATGTCTATACCAGGTGTTTTGCAGCAGAGTTTGCTTTATACGTACTTCTTGTGTCTTGAGATACCAGCGACCACAATAAAGCAGGGTGTTTCACTTTCTTTCCTTCGGTCATTAAAATCATACGGATTCCTTATAGCAGGCGTGCTGTAGCTCAGGTCCAAATATGGATTTAGAGGAAACTCAACATGCTCGCTCTAAAAAAAGCAAAACAATCCTCTCTGCCTCCCCCATAATTACAGTTTGACATAATGAGTGAGTGGTTATTTATTAATTTCAGCTCTCGGAGCTGATGTCACTGCGGAGTCGAGGTCCGGGAAATCTCTGAGTCACATGGAAATGCAGAGCCAGGAAATATCAGCAGAAGATAAAGAAGTAAATATTAAGGCGAAAGACGGTGAGGGCTGGTGGCAGCTCCCTGAAAGAAGCTGTGAGAAGCTGGTCGATGCTAAGAGCAAACTGTGGCCTTGGGTTAAATGCCAATATTCCGCCCGGTTGACAAATTAAGGCAGAACGCCTCCCCGTTGCGATTGCCAAACGATGTAAAGGAGGAAGGAGGTGACAGGCTCGAATATGACCCACGGTCCTGGAATGTAAACTGTCCTCTTCAGCTAATTGAAAAAGCAATCAGTGCCCGCCCGGGGTGGAGGATGGGGGGGAGCACAACTCATTTCCAACTCTGTTAATTTTCCTACCAGACCCAGTCTCGCAATATATAGATTAGGGCTGGGTGATGCTGAGGGCTTGGAACTTCAAAGGCTCAGGACTCGGGGCTGAGAGGGTGCTCTTGGTATGAAGCACAGCTTCAGATGGGCAGAAGCTCCCTGTGGATCCTGCCTGAATTCAGCAAGTGATTTCAGACGAAAACCAACTTGGAAACATCATTTTTTTTAAAGCTAGGATTCAGTCATCTTTTAGTAGTCACCCCCTGCTAAAATTCACGCAGTGTTTAATTTTTCTTCCTCGTTTTTACCCACTTTATTGGTGGGAGGTTTCTCATCACCAGATAAGTAGAAAAAAGGGGAAAATCTTGGGGAGAGAAGAGAAACCACAGAGCCACGAAGACCTGCTGCTCTGCACTGAGTATAAATTCAGGTTGAGCTGCCTGTGCTCCAGGTGACTCGCTGGGGTGTCTGAAACCACGACTTCTGAAAAAGTAGAAAAAACCCACCCAAACCCAAACCAACAACAAAACCCCAAGGCTGGAGTTTTTTTTAGACTTTTTTCCTATTTTAAATTCCAGGTTTTCCTGATGAGATCATCTTAGTTACAGTGATGCAGGACTTTGTATAGACAAGCAGAGGACTGGATAAACAGGGAAGATTTCTCCTCTCCTGCGTCAGTGAAGAGAAAAACGTCTGTCTGATGATTTCAAGTGAATCTGGTATGTTTTTTCCCAATCTGCTGAAGACGTTCAAGTTTTGCTTCACTGTGGGAACTTTGCCGGTGGTCCAAGTTTGCCGTCACTTGCAACATCACGTATTTTTGACGCAAAGCTTTTGCTCACGTGTACCGAAGCACAGTAAAATTTAGTTTGGTTTTTCTTCTGCAACAGCAGCCCTGGCTGGGGAAATGGAGGGTCTGAGCATTGGGAGAGTCCAGGACTTTGCTTTTGACATTGGATGTGCCTCGCTGTGGAGCAGAAAGGAGACATTCTCTCTTTCCTGTCTCAACTGCTTGTATACAGCAGCACGTTGCAGCCTGCAGAGAAGAGGAAGCTGCTGGTTTAGGTTTCCTTTCAGGTGCGTCCTTTTGTAGCGTGACTCATTTTGTGTTCATCTTTGCCATGTGATTTTTTTTTTTTTTTATCTCTCTTTGGTCTGGAATAAAAACCTCTTTAGCCTTGGAGAACGTATTTTGTCCCTGGGGGATGTGTGTGAGAAACATAAAGAGAGATGGTGGGAAGGCATGTGAACAAATTTAAAGGAATGTCCCAATCAGATGGCCAGTGCCAGAAATCATGAACCTTTTCTCCAGTTTCCCAAAGTAATTGAGAAAATTTTTTTGTGATCTTCAACATCTTAGAAATCCCCAACTTGATGCTGGCAGCCTCCTTAGTGGTTTGATGAAAATCTTGGTAGCATTTCTTCTCAGCTAAACTTTCTGGTGGGTAGAGTATAACTTTAAGGAGATGCTTAGTGATGGCTTCTTTCCTATTTTGGTTATTAGTGTTATTTTACAGAGCCCAAAGGTAAGAAGTTACTTCTAAAGACAGGAAGGGCCTTTAGAGATATTCAGTGTTCATGTCAAAGACCCTGAGACTGCATCCATGGGGGTATCTAGGCCTTGGTCATGCTGTGGGCACGTGCTCCTCACTGCAAGGGGAGGAAGGCCAGCAAAGAGGTCATACCAAGCAGAATGGTGCTTTGTCCTCTTTTGCTCTTGGCTTCAGACCCCACCAGCAGTTCCTGAAATTAGGTCCTTACGTTGTCCCTTGGGTGAAGTCACCAAACACTCTTGGCCTTCCAGAAACAGAGTTGCCCTGACTGTTGTTCTAGCAGTGCAGGGCTTTGAGAGATGGGAGATATTCAGTTGAAGAATAGCCATGAGTAGGTTAAAAGCTTATGGGTAAGAATTAGAGACTGAGACAACAAAGGGAACCTTGTGGCTGGTGTTTACTACAGGCCGCCCGATCAAGGGGAGCCTATTGACCGAACCTTCTTACTCCAGCTCCAGGAGGCATCGCGTTCGCAGGCTCTCGTCCTGCTGGGAACATTCACCATTCAAGGTCAGGTTGGACGGGGCTTTGAGCAAATTGATCTGGTTGAAGATATCCCTGCCCATTGCAGGAGAGTTGAACTAGATGACCTTTAAGGGTCCAGTCTGTGGCATGCCGTGCCATGCCTGCCATTCCATTCCATTCCATTCCATTCCATTCCATTCCATTCCATTCCAGCCTATTCTATTCTGCTTGAGAGCTACAGACTCTACCTCTGCCCTCTCTTCCCCCTTTACCCATTGGAGAAAGCACATCCCAATGGGCTTGGGCTGTGGGACCCACTCTGACACTCTCAGTGAAGCTGCGGGACCTGGTACCAATTGCAAAACCTGCCCAAGAAGCTGGGAAAATGCTTGGTTAATGTGCTGTGAGCTCCAGAGAGCCACAGCTACCCTGAGCCAGCGATGCCTCAGCCATGCATTACATCTTTATTTCCAGTTGGCATGGTTATGCCTTAGCTGCATGTCATCTAGACTGAAGGCATGAATGATACTGCAAATGCCAGCCAGAGCCACAACAAGATTTGGCAATGAATTGCAGGATTACAAAATGCAGATACTGGGATTTTGGTGCATGATACCTTCTGTGTCCACTGGTAGTCACAGGACTAGAGTCCTTGTGTCACAAGGATTGCTTCACTGTTTGACATCCCACCGGACAGCTGAGGAACAAACCCTCACTGCAGAGCATACACAGTCCGAAGGGCAAGAGGAAAAGATGTGCTCAAAGATGTAAAGGGAACCAGTAGCCTGGATGTAAATGGGTTTAGGCAGCTGGGAACTGCAGGCACTGTTATCAGACCATGCTGTTCTCTCTTCTCCTTCTGCCATTCCTCCTGTCATGTGTGGCTCCTTCTCCTGTTGACTCCTACAGCTGCATGGTCCAGACAACCTACCCCTCCACGAGGTCCAAAGTGAGCAGATACAGCTGCATGTCACGTGCCTTGCTGTTCAGACTCATGCATTTGTGTTTCTGTATCACAGGTCCTTCTTGCCTTTTGTCCTCGTTTTGCTTTTTTTGAATTCCTTCTGACCCCTTATGAGGCTTATCTCTGCCTCATGCCAACTTCTGGTACACTCTGGGAAGTCTGTTTCTGTAACGGCTGATGCTGGATAAGGCAGTGAAGGTTGGCATAATATCTTGTGAGCACATGTGGGAATAAAAAAATTGAATAAAATAAGGACAACTCAGGTGTTTGCAATTTCCTTTTTTGGCTAACTCTATAAAGAAATCTTTGGCCTATTTCAAAGCACTGTGAAAACAAGGGGAAGCGCTGATTGTCTTAAATTCATCATATCTGGTAATATGAAAGCAATTTTAAAATCACTCCCAAAGGGTTTTGTTCCCCAAAAGTCTGGGATCCAAACCTTTTGCAGAGTAATTCCTTTGAGACTCAAATTAATGTTATTTACAAGGTGGTTAATGATTAAAGGACAAGTTTAACATTAAGCTCTCCGGTTCATTAATGCCACGTGACTTCAGATCGTTCCAATAGCTTGACCACCCTGCAATCCCAGTCTTATCATTCATTGCGGTAGCCCAGATGGGAAATAAAAAAAAAAAACAACGCCATGGGAGGTACTAGCAGCATTTCTGGTTGCTCTCTCTAAGAGACAGCCCAAACACGTGGCACAACATGTATCCCTACATAGTGGAAAGGTGAAACCAGGACTTGACTGATCACAGCTGGTCATCTGCCCTTCTAAAAGAACCAGTCACCCACAAGGGGCTTTGCAGTGTTTTTGTTTAACCCAGAGCACATGCATATCTCTCACCAAGTGATTTTTAACGTAAAATCAGCGCCCATAAAGTTTGCTCTGTGCAAAAGTAGAGAAAGAAGAACTGAAGGCTGGACTGTCCTCCAGTCCCAGCAGGTCTTCAGGTCTTCAAGTGGTGGTACGTCATGCACTGATCTTCTGCACTGATCCAAATTTAAATTCTATTGAATTTTTCCCCCTTGTTTGTTTCAACTATGGGATGTGTCAGCTACTCCGCTCCAGCGTCTGCTTTAAGGAGGTGTTTGAGTGAAGACACGTCAGGCAGGGAAGAGGGTGTCCTGAGGGAGGAGATGAAGATGGAGGTATGCAGTAACTTTATTGTTGAAGCAAAGGCTACGTAGACAGGAAAGGGTAAGAAATGAGAGCAGATGTGTAATCCTGCCATGATTCCATAGTTCCATGATTGGAAGGGAAGGATAAGAAATGTGAACTTGATGCAGAAGGTAAGTGAGAGCCAAAAGACTCAGAAGAAGATGGATACTATCTACTGTGTTTCGGGTGGAGAAGTATGGGGGAACAGTCAGGAAGAGCGATGGGGGCCCACATTATTTTTATTCTGATGGCTAGGACTTATGTGTCTGCTATAAAGCTATTTATATATTTTAGGGTATGATGCTGAACTTTTATAGATATTTACTCCAGAGTGGGATTAATTGTGTCCTAAAAGGGCCTATTTTCTCCACTGGTTTCCAAAGGCATGTAAACAGTATCTCAGATATACATGTCTACACTCTGGTGGCATTCAGCTCCAGAGTCAGAGCTGTCCCTTTTTTGTACTTACAGTATCAGTGTCCTCACGTGAGTCTGATGTCTGAGCTCCTAAACACTCATTGGAGGTCTAGGGCAGCTTTCAGCTGCCTCGGCATAGGTGCCTGCTGCCACCTTAGACACTGCGATATATCCTGTCTGGTCTTCAGCTGCTGCTGTAGAAAAGCAGATGTCCTCTGTGGTCTTGTGTCATATCTGTGAGTACTGGGCAAATGCCTTGGATACCCTTGGGCACTACAAATATTTCTAGTCCCAGATGTTTAAACAACTCTATCCTGCCCTTACTCAGCATATTCAATAGGATCCAGAAAGCTAATTCCACGCATAAATATCCAGGACCACTTGAGCTATATCATATGTGACTTCAAGGTGCCTCTTCAGCTGCCCCTGACCTCCCACAGGTGCTGTGTCACATCTGCAGATGATTTGCAGATGTTTCAGGCACCCAAGGGTGTCTCAAATGGCACCAAGTACCTCTATGCTATTGAAACAACCGAGCTGAGCTCCTGAATTTGATCCCAGCCAGCTCCACAAGGCAGGGAGGACCAAAAGTGGGATATTTGTATCTGTTTAGAAGAGCCGATTAGTGGGATCTGGATGCGTCGAGACTCAAGGCAGCAAGGTAGCAGTGAGAGCAGAAAGGAAGGGCAGGAGGGAAGTGGTTTGGCAGGAAAACAAGAAGGTCTCTACACTTGTCCTGTGGTTCCTTCTTCATTTGGCTTGTTTCCTGTTTCAAGTGCTGGTAGCACTGTGGACCACACAGAAAACTGTGTGGTTTGGACATACATTTCGCGTTGCAATTACAAGCTTCCTTCCTGCTAGCCTAAGAAAAAGTCAAAGGACGACACGGTGCAGAAAACACCTCAGTGCATGGACACCTTCCCCACTTACCAAGGAGTCACCTTCACTATTTAACCGTTCTGTAAGACTCTGGAGGGCTGCACTAAAGTGTAAGTTATAGACGTGACGCTTAGAGACAGATATGTTATGCAACGGCTATAGTTTGAAGGCTGTGAAATAAGGCCTGCTGGGCAGAAAAGTTGAAATCTCAGGCTTGGAGGACACAGAAATGTGAATCAGAGATGAGACTGGGTAAGTTCATAGCTTGCAATACATCCTGCCCTGGCTGGGAAATTGGCTTTGCCATCTCTGACTGCCACTATGCAGAGCCAAAATTAAATGAATGTCGTACTTCTTCGAGAACATGCAGGTGAAGATGCCAGCACAGCTTGTGGGACCTGCTGCCAGCAAGACTTTCTACCTTACTTTTGCACCTACCAATTCCAGGTGAATTGCCCAAATACGTTTGGGGTTGGAGGTGGCAATCATCTCACCTCACTTCAGGACCTTGATTCATGTGCTCAGACTTGCTCCAGGTACAAGACATCCACGTGGAGCTGGCAGATATGGCCCAGGATCTACAAGACAACAAAGCTGCCTTTGGGGTCAGCGGGTGGAGGCCAAACAGATCATGTAAATTGGCACTGGATACCCAACTCTTCAAGGGATTTCCATACCATAAGGGCAGCAGAGTGGGAATCTAAGGTCTGGATCCACAGAGATAATGAGGTGTGGGACCTCTATTCAAACTCAGCCACCCACAGGTCTTTATGGAGCCTTTATCTGACTCACCTTCACCCAGGAAGAAATGGCTGCTCCAGCTAAAGCTGAGAGACTCTGTCAGAAAATCGTTACGAACCTGCCCTGAAAGCCCCAGGGATGGCTAGCAGATCAGGAACGCAGTGTGAAAAGGCAACGTCTGCTCTGAATTGCTGTGCACAGGGCTTGAACATCAGCTTTGAAGAATGAGGATCCTGACCTCTCTCTCAACCATGCCATGAATTTTAAAAAAAGAAGGCTACAGCTGGAATTTAATAAAATAAAGCTTCCTTTTTTTTTTTTCCCCCCCTTTCTTTTCCCCTCCTAGCTAAATTGCTTTCCTTATTCATATCAGTTTTCCCAGACTTTTCAATGCAGCAGCCGAGACTCAGTTTTACATTGACCTGTTTCCACCGACAGTACCTTGCTTCCAGTAAAATCACAGCGCATTCCCTTTGTTTTCAGACTCGTAGACAATCACATTTATCTGCTCGCTGCCCTTCAATAGCAGGCAGCTTCTAATGGATTTCTGTATGAGGACCGCACCCCCTACCCACTAATTGAAATTCAGTGCACAGAGTCACATCAGTGCAGTGTGGTGGTGGGGAATATCAATGCCTGAAGCCAGGAGGGGGAATGGGCGGAGAGAAGTGTTGAATTTTCAGAGCCTTGCGGCAATCTCAACTGGAACTTCCTTGAGCATTGAAGCAGGGTAATATGGTCATACGCTCCAAACCTTCCTCTGTGGGTCCCAGAATATTCCTCAGATGGGCATCTGCCCTCCAGTAGATTCAAGAGTGAGACTGGGCTTAGATTAAGTGAATGTTGGAATCTTCACTACTTTTCAACCTACAGTTACAGGGAAAAGGGCAGCCTTCAGCCAGTAGCTGGACTCCACTAGCTCCTGTGCTGGATCCGAGGATCCGAGGCTGCGGTGCACAGCTTCACCTCATGGTTAGAGGCCTGGATTCACGGTCAAGAGGACTAGGCTTTGTTCCCAGCTATGCCTTCTGGATGACCACAGGCATCTCAGCTCACCTTTTGGTGCCATGCTTTCCTCATCCGTGAAATAGCTCATTTTCCTTTGAAAAGTCATTTGGGATGCTGCTGAAAAACAGTTACAAGAGCAGATGAACTCTTTTTTTCTTTTTTTAATAGCAAGACTCAATATAAGAAAGAACATGAAATATTTTTTAAGACCCGATAGGGAAGGGTACACTGGATGGCTGGGATTTAGCTCAGAGGTTAGGCACATGATTCAGTTTCCCAACAGAGGTGCCTGGTGCCATACGTGAGGCCCTACAGTATCTCCCAGTCTCCAGCTGTCACTCCAAAAGGGAACAGGTTTCCTGAAAGTCTTATGTCTTATCTGTTTATGCTGCTTAGGTGTTTCAGGTAAGCTAGAGCATCTCAACTGGTTCTAGGCACCTCCAAGTGGGTACTTTGGTAGAGCCCTAGGTCTCCGTTGACTGTAATAAGAGGTCAGATATCCACCTCACATGGAGACACCTGCGCATAGAGAAAGATCTGTTGCTTAAACAGAGGTGTCTGGTGTCACCTGAGATGTTTCCACATGGGGCAGACAGATATGACACAGGACTATAGGAGACCTGTGCCTTTGGGGAGCAGCAGCTGGAGACCTGCTGGAAATTGTGGGGTGAAAAAAATGACACGCGATGCTTATGTTTAGTAAACTGAGTCCTGTCCCTGTGTCATTTTAGGCAGTCAGGGTCTCCCACACACCCAACTACTCTGGTACCCTAGAAAACATACCTATGTTAAAATCATCTCTAAAAGCACAAACTGGTCTGCGGATGGCTGTGATTGGCATGGAGTCAAGTCCCTACTCTGCTATGGGCATCCTTTGGGAGACCAGGCCAGCCAAGTGACCTTAGTGGGTCTTGCCTTGAAAGCTTGATTTTAAGAGATGTGTTCTCCTGGGTCAGGTAGCCCAGGCACCGGCTTCTGTAATCAAGCCTTCTTGGCACCAAGCTCCGCTTTAAAAGAAACTAGGTTTCCACTCTTCTGAACTAGCAAGGCTGAGCTTAGGGAGATCTTCTTGAAGGCTTTGAGGCAAGTTGCTTCACCTTACTGTGCCTCAGAAGGGGATGACAATACTTCAGTCTTTCCACCTCTTGTCTACTAAGAGGTAAAACTCCTTGAGCTCTCTCTCAAACAGATGATTTGGGCTGCACTTAGCATAACTTTCTTGCATACCCTGAAGTCAACTCTGCTTGTACACACAGGGCAACCTTGCTGTTACCAGAAAGGAATATATTTAACAGCTTTCTTTATTTTTGTCCTGGGAGAAGGGACTGTCTCTTCTAATATTTGCAGGCAGCCCTTGCTAAAAGGAGATCTGATCTCAGGCACGGTCTCCAACCAGGACTGTAATTCCAGTGGTGATAACAATAATAAACATGGCAATAACCATGCCCAAATATAGCACTTGGCACTGTTTTTCCTGTT
The DNA here is from genome assembly GCA_013397275.1 of Burhinus bistriatus. Classification (NCBI taxonomy): domain Eukaryota; kingdom Metazoa; phylum Chordata; class Aves; order Charadriiformes; family Burhinidae; genus Burhinus; species Burhinus bistriatus. Next base: position 60,294 of record VYXH01003096.1, read on the forward strand.
CAAATATCAGTTCCTGTGACTGTCATTCTTTGCACGCTTCCAAATGCTGGCATTTGGAAATGGCAATCGCTTCTAACAACGCCTTTTGTCCAGAAGAGATTATTTCCAGTAGACTGCACTGCAAACTGCGATGCTGCACTTCATCCCTCCAAGGTAGAGATGGGGACAGCGTGTGACTCCCGTCTCTCATATGATCCGGAAAAGAGAATGCATCGTTGGTGCAGGCTTCAGCTGTGCACGCTAATTTTACCTTATACTTTCTCCTTTTGTACAAAAAGAAATCCACTCTCATGATTTCCTCTTTTGGCTTTAGAAGCTCTCCAAAGATCATTTTTCTTGCAGTCCTTTCCTCAAACTGCCTGTCTGCTCCATCTCTTGCACCCACCAGGACAGGACCCAGATGCCGAAAAGACTGGGCATGGGGGAAATGCATTTCTTGTGAAAGATGTGGCTTGCTCAGTTTCCAGAAGGTGTGGAGAAAAAACAAGAACTGTGAGCCCAGAGGAATGCCATTGTTTTCTTCCCAAACAAGCCAAAACCAGACTGAAATATTAGCATTTACCAGAATAGCTATCTCTTCCCTAAAACGTGCCTCTGTAAAGACCTCATTTTGGTATTTCTAGTCCAAAGGAAATATTTTCAGATTCCTGAATTTAATAAATTCTCTGAGGTTTCTTTTTTTGTTTCTTCTCTCTCTTTTTTTTTTTTTTTTTGGGGGGGGGGGGGGGGTGGATTATTTTTTTTCCT
>VYXH01003096.1:61074-102759 GCA_013397275.1 Burhinus bistriatus
TTTTTGGGGGGGGGGGGGGGGGGGTATATGTTTTTCCATAAGAATTAACCTGAATCTTTCTGAGCTGTCAGAGACTATCTGTGTTTGTGTTTAACTGTATCAGGCTCCCATCTCCTCCCGGCCAGGCACTGCATTCACTTCTCTCACTGGATGAACACAGGCATGATAGGAATCAAAGTCCAGGATGTACGATGGAAAATGTTGCCCATACTGGGAGGTTGCCTCACAGCTGAAGAAAAAGGTCCAAGATGCTGGAAAGCGCTTTTATGAAGTCCCTGTGTAATGAAAATAGGCAGAGCATGAGGTCAGCATGACCCAAACAAAATGCTTCCTTTCCGCTTAACAAAACAAAACAAATGGATTCAAGTGAATTTAAGCAGAAACGAAGTTGTTTGTTTTCATTTTCCCCAAGCGAACCAAGTAAAACTGTTTTGTGTGTCTGGGCATGAAAACTCATAGGCAACTTACAGAAACCTTTAGTTATATAGAAACTGCATTTTCCATGAACTTAATGCACAGGAATGGGTAGACAATCCTCAAGCTGACGGAGTGATGGGATTGCTCAGACATGCTTGATTTCATGAGCATTCAAGAGACATTAATGAAAATTACAGAGAAATTTCAGGTAGGGCTCTTTATCCAGCAAGAAGAGCAGATTCTCAGTTTCACTTGCAGATTCTCAGTTTCACTTGCAACCTGGAAGGCAATAAGGAGATATAAAACAATATCAACAACCTCCTAGATGGATAGAAACGTGAGGGGCTGAGAACAGCAGTGAAGAGAGAGAAGAGAAGTTGAAGGAAGAAATTGGAAGGGATGAACCCAAAGCCAGCACTTCTTTCCCTGAATTGGTTCAGATAGAATTTACTGGAGAGCTAAGGAGGGGTTGACAGTGCTAAGGATGTTTTCACCTATTCTCCACCTCTGTGCTATGACTGTCTCACACTGACAGCATGGTGTGATCACACGAACCCTTGCACAGACCTCTGACAGATCTGGAAGGTCTTCCTGAAAAGTGCAGCAACAACTTTCTTCAGCCCTGGGGTAGCCGTCCACCAGCACCATCCAACACTGGTGCCTGAAGATTCTCACCTGCCCAGATGTGCTCAGCAGCTGTTTGCTGGGAAGCAACCTGTCGGGATTTAGACCTGGGCATGCTGCTGTTGAGGGAAGCCCATATCTCAGGCTAGACCCATCGACTCCATATCCAAGACAGACCCAAGACAGGAGCTGCCTTGACCAGAATCGGAGAAGTATCCAGAAGAAGCTGTGCCTGGAAAAGCCCTGCCAAGCCTGGAGTCACCTGCTCTGGGCTGGATGGAGGTGACTCATGTCCTGCCAGGAGTCACAGCCACGAATTCCCCTTGGTGTTACAACACTGCATTGCCTTGACCTTGCTGCGAGGCAAAAGGAAAGATCTATACTTTATCAGCCATATCCAATACACTTGTGACTGCCAGGTTTTACAGCTTCCCTTATCAATCGGAGCATTTCCCAGTGCCTAAAGTCAATGGGCAGGTTCCGGCCATGATGGTGTGATAACAATCACCCCATCTGGCACTTAGTTCGAGGAAAGGCAATGGCTTTTTTTTTATTATTGTAACCGATATCTGGGATGACAGGTGGAATGGGTCAGGCTTGGACATGTCTTTGCACATCAGCACTGAGAGACAGACCTGTCAGTTGACAGCTAACAGTGGAAGGTGTAGGCTCGCTGGCCCCCTTTGGAGCGCTGTTTTTTAAATAATTGCAGACAGCTTTACAGGCCAGAGAGAAGCATCGTGATAATCTAATCTGGCCTTCACGCCTACCAGAAGCCAAATGATTTCACCTTGTGTTTTTGCTGCTGCAGCAAGGTCTTTGGGTCAGCTCTCCCTGGGGTTGCAGTTGAACCTATGCCCTAGAAGAGGAAAGCTCTTCTTTTTTCCTGGGCACGGAGGGATCAGGGAAGAGATTTGAATGTATTGCCTGGTCCAGAACCTGGTATATTCCCCTTCCCAGGAGGTGAGAAGGCATTCTGCACTATAAAAACTGTTTTGAAAAATGAAAGTAGAGGGACAGAGCTTTGCTTTTGCTTTTCTAGTAATCCCGCTGCATCCAAGGGGTTCCTGTCCTTACCCAAGACAAGGGATCTCCATGGAAAAGGCAACACTGACCACACCTGCCCTGTTGGTTGCACTCACATGGGAAGGCTGTTTGCCTACATGCTGTCTTTGGTGAGGGAGGCCAAGGGATGGTGGGGAGATGGCTGGAGGCAAAGGCAGATGGGACCTGCCTTCTGAAATCCGCTGAGCTGCAGGACTCCAACAGGGCAGCGCTTGAAACTCAGCTGTCCCGCTCCCAGCCTGCCTTTCCTTCCAGCTGTCCAGTGCTCCCAGCAAACTTTTGACCCTCCTGCAATCTCCAAGAATCGACATGCGGCTGGGAAATGATGTGTGAAACTGGGAGGGCAACACTGAGGTGACTTCTCTTCCTTAGATGACAGTGTTTAGGCAGCTAAATTGCGCTCTTGATGTTTGCTGTTCAGATGCCACCTCCGAGCTGACCACTGACAGTTCCCTTCTTAATCCCTGGAAAATATCAGGCACTTGAAAGTGTGGTTCATTTGCTCTATTTAGGTTAAATAACCCACAATTTGGACACGGCTGTTTCTCTGCCTTGACAATGGAAACAAGGAGCTCCGATGCTGATAGAGTCGTCTGTGTTTGATCTGCCGAGTCCCATCCCTACACCTTAAATCAAGCCAGATGTTTTCCTACAAAGTGGTCCAGCTCAATCAGGAAAGCAGGACTGAGTCACTAGCAGGCTGATGAGATGGTTGCGATGACCGCCCTCGGGCTCCAAACTTTGTGCCTGCGAATAATCTCTGCTGGGCGGCAAAACCGTGTTCTTAATGAGATTCAGAGCGGTTTGCTTGTCTCAGATCTCAAAGGCCAGCTGTCGTCCTGCATTACCTCCATCCTGAGTTGAAGTTAGACTTGGTCGTTGCCGAGCTGAGCGATACACAACAACGGCGGCAAGATCTCCTCCTCATCCATTGTGTCAGAGAGTAACTGTACATATTTATAGAAGGAGGGGGGGCAAACTTCAAACTCTTAAGATTTTTACCTTTCTTTTTTTGTGTGTGTATGTGTGCATATTTATTCCACCTTTTCTACATTGGGAAATTCCTTTAAAAAGCCTTGTCTTGTTGTATTATATGTGCTGCGGGGTGTTTGATGGTGCTGGCTGTGTCCATAATGTGGATCAGTGCAGGCTCCAGCAAAGGTTATTGGATTTGTCTGCCTCTTGCGTGATATCCTGGATCTGGCAGTTCCTGATGTTATATACTTTATCATATGATCCAACAAAAACCCTGTCATCTCCTTTTCCCACTTATCCCTTTCTGCCCTCTTTCCCTGGCCGCTCCAGATGTGTTTAGGTCCCATGCCCTGCCAGAGGTGTGACTCTGTGCAAGCAGATCGACTGTGTTGCCTTTCATTCCCCCAGTAAAATAAACCATTTAAATTATCCCAGTTCAAAACTTGTTTATCACCACTGCAGGTGTGTTTCCCGTTACCACAGGCTATGATTTCCTCTAATTTTGTTGTATTTTGGTTTTTTTTTTTTCACATCAACCTTATGGCGTGGGAATGGTTATTCCTCTGCATAAGAAACAAGTGTCAGGAAGAACAAAATCTAAAAGCTCAAGAGGTATTCAGGTGGATTGCTTCCCTGGATTTTAGCGAGGAAACCTGGAAGTTCTTCCTGGTAACTGGCAGTGCTGGATGACTGGTTTGCCGAGACTCAAAAGAAATCTCTGTTAGAGCAAGACGGGGAGTTGTTACAATGACAGGAGAGAAGACGATGATAGAAAAACCTGTATTTGAAGAGGCAGAAAAGAGAAACAAGTTTATTTCCTGCTAATTTTATTTTCCAGGCTGCTAAAGCTCCACTTTAAATTGAGTTTAATCTTTACTTTCAGAGGCAGCTGAGGAAATACATTTTCAGTTGAAAAACAGGCAGTTGCTCTCTGAGACAAACTTCCCCTTTGGGGCTGCCAAATCTCAATGCAGCTCTCAGCACTGTCCTCACTTAACCTCTCCCAGAGCCAAAAAATATCCAAATAACTGGCTGCTTCATGCACTGGCCATTAACTTGGCTAACACCGATCAGGCAAATTAATTCCAGTGAATTTAAACGAAACTCTCCTACAGCTGTTAGACAGCTAGTTAAGTCTTCCAGTTTACCGGAAAGAAAGTGGGAAAGGCAAATAAATCAAAGTCTTCTCCAAGCATGTGAGTGCAGCTGTCCTGGTAGTCCTCCTTAGAGTGGAGGTGGAGGTCCCACAAGCAGAGGTTACCTTGCTGCCCTTGAGGAACACATCCCGGCAATATGTTCCCACCATGCTGACTTTGCCAGTGCCAACAGCCTTCCCAGGGAAGTGGTGGAATCTCCAACCCTGGAGGTATTTAAAAGACGGGCAGACGTGGTGCTGAGGGACATGGTTTAGTGGTGGTTTTGTCGGTGTTAGGTTGATGGTTGGACTCGATGATCTTAAAGGTCCCTTCCAACCAACCAAGACAATTCTAAGATTCTCTGATTCTAAGGTGTCCCAGGACATGCTTGGATTTCTGTGCCATGCCTGGGAGTTCTCTCCTGAGTGCCTTAACCAAACACCAGTGAATTAGCACAGAGGGGAAGGCCTTTTCTCCTCGTCATATCAAGGATGGTGAGGTAAGGAGCTATGGGTTTACTCCTGATGTAAGGTGGCTTCTTCTGGAGAAGAGAAGGCCAGGCTCTTCCATGGCATTTTAACAGAAATCCTAAATATCTTTTGGGGCACAAGACCTTATGAAAGCAAATACACCAGCTGCTTCATGCCAGCTGATGGGGCAAGGGTCCGCCTTACAGGGGGAGACTCGGTGTCCAGTGGTTCATTGCCTTTGAAGGTACAGTATGAAGGGCAGGCAGCTTGGCCCCACGCTGCAAGCCCAGTATCAGGCAGAAGCAGGTTGGCTCCCTGATTTCAAGTACGCTGATTGCAGGTGTGCTTCTTCATATCTCTTCATCCTAAAAAGGGGATAAGAGGATGACCTTCCTTGGAAGCACTTTGCAACCTGCCGATGAAGAGGGCTGTGCATAAACTAAGCTAAGTCTTCTTATTGTTGCAATTATCAATGTTAATACATGTGTGATCATGACGTGACGTTTTCAGAAAACTGGTAATCAGTACANAGGAGCTATGTGTTTACTCCTGATGTAAGGTGGCTTCTTCTGGAGAAGAGAAGGCCAGGCTCTTCCATGGCATTTTAACAGAAATCCTAAATATCTCTTGGAGTACAAGACCTTATGAAAGCAAATATACCAGCTGCTTCATGCCAGTTGATGGGGCAAGGGTCTGTCTTACAGGAGGAGACTCGGTGTCCAGTGGTTCATTGCCTTTGAAGGTACAGTATGAAGGGCAGGCAGCTTGGCCCCACGCTGCAACCCCAGTATCAGGCAGAAGCAGGTTGGCTCCCTGATTTCAAGTACGCTGATTGCAGGTGTGCTTCTTCATATCTCTTCATCCTAAAAAGGGGATAAGAGGATGACCTTCCTTGGAAGCACTTTGCAACCTGCCGATGAAGAGGGCTGTGCATAAACTAAGCTAAGTCTTCTTATTGTTGCAATTATCAATGTTAATACATGTGCGATCATGACGTGACGTTTTCAGAAAACTGGTAATCAGTACATGGCATCTCTNAGAGGATGACCTTCCTCGGAAGCACTTTGCAACCTACTGATGAAGAGGGCTGTGCATAAGCTAAGTCTTCTTATTGTTGCAATTATCAATGTTAATACATGTGTGATCATGACGTGACGTTTTCAGAAAACTGGTAATCAGTACATGGCATCTCTTTGGTAGATACAAGTGCTAAAACCCATTTCTGTTCTATCTACATGTTGCGCAGGGAGTGAGAAGATGAATGTAGGAATACCGCAAAGGCTTATAGGCAAGTGCTGGGGCAAATCCCAGTTAGCCCTCATCTGCTTGATATAAATAAATAAAACCTCCTGAAAAACATGTAGAGGTATGCGGACACATCCATATAAGACATATATATACACCCCCACCCCCACCCCCGCCCCCTCATATATATGTGTGTGTATATATATGATAGTGTATGAGTAAATACGGTAATATATTTAACTTTTAATCTATCTATAAGGTCAGATTCATCTTTTGAGCCCCAGTGGAGTAGATGTAGCTTCAGGGCACTGGATTCCTAAAGAAACTCACATTTTGTATAAGTTCCTCCTGCAAACTGATGTCTGGTGTGACTCCAGGCAGCATCCAGCACACACATCTCATTGAGTGCCTTTTTAAGGTAGAGGAGGCACTGCATTGAGACTTAAAATGAGGACTTGCTGCAGAGAAACATCGGTTCTATGTTTTTCAGCAGATGCTGCAACATTGACAGCTTCCTCAGTAGAGGGTGGATGATGAGTATAGGATGCCATGTGTATGCTTTTAGTGGTCCCGGGGCAGAAAGAGCTATTTTAGACATAATAAAATGGGAGAGATAAGCTATAACCGACACAGATATGGTGGGAGAACATTCCCAGGCCTTTGGCACTGCTCCAGTGAAAACCCACGTGCAGTTTGGGTTTGGGATCCTTCACAAGGACTGCGATTATCACCGCGGCTGAGGAAAACAGGCACTGTTGTCACCAAGGAGCGTGGATATGTTGTCGTTGACGGTCCAGCGCCTCCAACACCTCACCTCGAACTGTGATTGTAGTGGTCGGCTCCACCACACTTCACTCTTGGTTTTGCTTGGTTTGCTGTCTGCTCAGAGGTCACCAGCTGCCCCTGGGGCAGAAGCTCTGGCAGGGTTGGTCACGCTGCTGTACCAATCCAACATCCCTTAGTGAAATGAAGCTGTGAAATGGCACGGTGCCATCTGCAACAGATGGGCACAAACATGTTATCACTCCTAATGCAGGCCCAGCTCTCTCCCAGGGATGCTCTATGGGAATGTCAGGCTTTGTCTGGGACGTTGCCTTCTGTCCATTCATCTACTGGTCTAGCATGGACTGAGTTACCCCAGTTCAGAATAAACTGTGTTGTGCTTTGTCCTCTTGTGAGCCAACATTTGCACCCATAGCACTGTGGTAGAAGTTAAAACTCCAAGCAGATGATCTTCAAGGTTAAAGGTAGCTCTGCGCCGCTTCCCTCAGTTCTGCTCTGATTTAATTTCCTACTGTCTTCTCCAATCCTTCTGACTCATTGATGCCATCACCTACAACCGGAGCCACGCTGGCTCACAGTTTCTGGAGCTACCATGGCTTGGAGGAAAGAAGCAACACCAGATCTTATTCCCCATGTTGTCCAAGTTGCTGTGTGCCCTGGGTAACCCATAAGATTTTGGGGCCAAGGACACATCCTAATCACCAGAGCAGGGAGTACTGGGACAGCTTCTTGGCAAGCTCAGGGAGTGGGGAAATTTCCCCCTGCGCACACCAGCTTTTCAAAGGATGCTGTATAAACTGAAGGTGGGGATCAGATTATGGGATGACTGTGGAACGGACCCTGGAAGTCCTTTCTAGCCCCATGTTTCTGGAGACGTTGAATTTAGGGGTTTAACTGAGCGAGGGCAGGAGCTGAGTGGGCGTGAATCAGGAAAACGGGTTGTTTGGGAATGCTGGGGCCAGACTGCAGCTTGAATGGGTTAAATCTGTCCAGCAGGAACTGGCGGTTACTGGATGTCTTTGCTTCTGTTTCCCAGCTGCTTTCATAAAGGGTTTGTTGCTGTCTGAGTCTGCCCCAGCCTGACTGTCTGCAGCAAAGTCAACAATCCTGAGCGGGCTCCGGCCGGAGCGTCTCCGCTTAGAGGAGTGACAGGCTCTGCCATACCTGCCCTGGGCAACGCGGGATGAAATCCTCTTCTGCCTTCACACTCCAGCTCTGGACTCTGACAAGTAACCCGGAGTGGCTGTCACATAGCGGTGCTGAAGTCCCCTGGCAGGGTCAGGCTGCAATGATAAATTTTTTAATGAATGAGGGTGCTTTGAATGATCTCACGGTTTTTAGTTAATTTTGGTCCCCTTCTTGCTGGCTGATAGAACGAAAAAAAAAAAAAAGAGATGAATTGTGTATTGTTGCCTAATTCTGAATAAAATCACTGTGAATTTCACAAGATGTGCATAACATAATCAGACTCAAGGGCTCCTTTGTAGCAGATGCCTGAAGCCAAAAGCAGATAAACATTTTTAGCAGGGTCTGATTTATGGTTTGACTTGACAAATATTCATATGGGTGTGAAAAGCTTCTGAAGATGCACCACGGAGCGTTGCATCCCCTTGCCATCTTCCTCACTGCTTGCTCCGTCTCAAATTAGATTTGGTATTTCAAGTGGTTTCAGCTTCAGGCTGATTTTTCTTGCTTCAGTTCAATCTCAGGTTTCAAGCTGAAGATGTTTCACACATGGCAGATTGGCATCTCTTATCTCAGGGCCTGGCAGCACTGACCGTGATTGAGTTTGGACCAAACTACACGCTGGAATAAATCAGCATGACCGATTGAAAGGATTGGTGCTGGGCTGTCTTACACCAGACCAGTTTTACTCTCAGCAGGATTAATAAGGGACAATTTTCTAATGAGCCCATAAAGTTCTGCCTTGGTGTAACATGAGATCTTTGCCCTTTGCTTCCTTTAAACCCTGCAGTGCATTTCTGTGGCTCCAAATGCCAGGGGCGACAGAAGACAATCGCACTTAGTTTTTATTGCCTACGGTGCATGCAGAAGCCGTGCAGAAGGCTGGATGCAGAGCACAGGCATCTGAGGAGAGGAAGAGGAAAATGCAAAGGAAATGTGTGGTTATATAGCAACAGGGAAGAAAACAATGCAAAGACAAACATTTCATGAACACACAAGGCTGCCGCAAATAATATCCAAAAGGATGTCAATTATTTCTGAGTATTTTCTGGGGTGGTGTATGGGATTTGGTTGTTTTTGGTTTTTTTTTTTTTTCCTGAAACAATGAGCATTGCAGTATTTTTAAAACAAATATAGACCAAGGCAGCACTCAGAGTCTTTCACATCTTTCATGCACTTATATACTCCTACATTTCTCTAGCAGTAGCAAGAACGGCTTGGAGGCAGACTCTTTTCAGTGGTTCCCAGGGACAGGACGAGGGGCAACGGGCACAAGTTGGAACATGGGAAGTTCCATTCAAACATAAGGAAAAACGTCTTTACGGTGAGGGTGACCGAGCACTGGAACAGGCTGCCCGGGGAGGTTGTGGAGTCCCCTTCTCTGGAGATTTTCGAGACCCGCCTGGATGCAGTCCTGAGTAATGTGCTCTAGGCATTCCTGCGTCAGCAGGGGAGTTGGACTAGATGACCTCTAGAGGTCCCTTCCAACTCTAAAAAATTCCATGATTCCATGATTCCGTGAAAATATTTGCCTAGGAGAAACACATGAAGCTTGGGTAGCAGGTGGAGATAAAAGAACAAGCAAAACTCTCGCCCGATAACTTGTTTTCCTGGTGTGACTAACACTGTGCATAGACTGTTTTCCTGTAGAGCTGGGGGAATGACTTAAAGCCAAATGCTGTCTTTGCAAGACCCAGTTCCCTTGTTTGTGTAGGTAAATAATGATGTTGCCAAGGTTTTATCTAGCATTTTCAGCCCTTGATCTCAAAGATCTTTACAAAGCAAGGGGAGGCCAAGGTGAGGAACCAGATCCTCATTTTGGAGATGGGGAAACAGACATATAGAAATAATATGTCTTCTCAAATTCACCTTGAAGTTCCCCAGCAGCTGATGAAACCTCAGTCTTGCTCCCGTGCTACCTGCTCTGGCTGTGCTGCTTCTAGCAAAGACGTATTTTTCCAAAACACTTGAAGAGAATGAGTTATCAAAATCCCTCCGACCTGACTGAACTCCTGATGATTTGAATCTCACTTCCAGCCTAACTATCTGAGTTTGTTTAGGGGAGAAGAAACTTTATCCCTACTCTAGGCAGGTGTGCCTGAAGGAGCACTGAAAGACATAGACCCATTTGAAACTTTCATCTTAAAGTCAGTTAGTGGCACACACATTTTACCAGAAATGTCTAATGAAGATTTTCAGATGGACAATTGCCATAAGTTTGTGACGGCTCACAGTGAGTTGTTTTTGGAAACTAATACAAGCAACAAGCCAAGATGGACAGTCTGCAAGAGGGAGGGCCAAGAGTGGGTTACTGGGATACCGGGACACCGGGTGTTAGAGCTGGAGCACAAAATGGATCTATGAATGACATTGACAGGCTGAGAGAGTTGGGGTTGTTCAGCCTGGAGAAGAGAAGGCTTCGGGGAGACCTTATAGCAGCCTTCCAGTATCTGAAAGGGGCCTACAAGAAAGCTGGAGAGGGACTTTTGACAAGGGCATGTAGTGTTAGGACAAGGGGTAATGGCTTCAAACTGGAAGAGGGGAGATTTAGATTAAATCTCAGGAAGAAATTTTTCATTATGAGGGTGGTGAGACACTGGAACAGGTTGCCGAGGGAAGCTGTGGATGCCCCATCCTTGGAAGTGTTCAAGGCCAGGCTGGATGGGGCTTTGAGCAACCTGGTCTAGTGGGAGGTGTCCCTGGCCATGGCAGGGAGTTGGAACTGGATGATCTTTAAGGTCCCTTCCAACCTAAACCATTCTGTGATCCTATGATTCTATGTTCTCAGGACTTGCAGGAGGAGTGTCGATACAGCCTCTCTTTTCAGCCACTACTCTCCATGTCCTAACAGGAAAGATCAAGAGAAACAAACAAACAAACAAACAAAAAAAGCCTCTGAGCACACAAATCTTCACAGAAGCCATTGCCACTTACTTTTGTCTCTGCTTGGCTGTATTACAACATGGCCCGAATTTCCTGTGAAATAGTAACTTTGAGTTTGTCTCCAGGCAGAGCTACCAATTGCTTTTGCGGTTTGGGATAGGAAGTGCTTAAAATGGACAAGGTCAAATCTCTGTGGAGCATCCACTGGCTTTGGAAATCTGACTTTGTCAAAAGCACCTGTTGAGTGCAGGAAACAAGGAAATCAGAAAGTAAAAGAGAAGTAGGGGACAGAAGTGCAGCCAGCATGTGCATCGTGCGTTTTTCCCTGTGGATATTTGCCCCTGTGCCTGCTGAATCAGCATTTTTCTTCTGCCAGCATATAAAGAAGAGACTAAAGAGGCTGGTGACATTGGTCATATAAGCCCATTCCACTCTTCTGGAACTCCTTGGATCAAGTAGAAAGTCTTTGTCGATCTTAGGACACAAAGCCCAGACAATCCTCCCGGAGTGCCTAGCTATTGGAAAAACGCTTTCCAAGCATGCAGAGCTAAGCCCTCTGAGTCCCTCAAGAAGGGGAATCAAGCCAGAATTTCAACAGAAGCCACCATCCTCATCTGTCATAGCCATCACGGCAGTAAAGATTGTATCTCAATGCAAAAGCAAAAAAAACAGGAGAAAGAGAAAAGGGTGTTTCTAGACAAGAGAAGGTCTCGGAGGAAAAGTTGCTTCTAACTTCACCCCAAAGTAAAACATACCAACTTGCAGAACTGAGACTTAGTGGTCCTCTGCTACTAAGGGCTGAAAACAACTTGTTTCCTCTGAATTCAGATATTAAGTAGACCTGGACCTGCTCAATGTTTGCATATGAAGACACCACAAGAGTAACTGAAGAAGTCAGGGTCAGGCATTAGACTCCAGAAAATGCTGAGCTGAAAAAACAAAACCCACCCACCACCACCACTACCATCTTTTCAGCAGCTTTGGGCTGGCAGAGGGGAAATGAGGAGAACTTTGCCGTGCTGACTCATGGAGTACAGACTGTGTGTCATTGACTTTGGCAGCCTTTTGCAGGGAATTCCCTTCTATCAGCAAAGGAGCAGCTGGGCTTTAGCAAAAAAGGAGAAACAGATATTTTTGTCACGTGCCAGTGGTAAAGACAGGCTTCACAATGAGCTTTTTTTTTCTTGCATTGAACAAGGAACTTCAGTCACAGAGAGAAACCAGTATAATCTGAAAAACTCTCTGTTTCCTCGGCTGGCAGAGGCTATCAAAGGTCAGGCTGGCTGGGAAATGCCTGGACAGAATTACTTGCAACTCCAAAATTTCAGATCAAATGTTTCTAGACTGTGCAGGAAGATGAAAAACGATGTGGATTTATTATAACCTCTGTGTGACATATGGTCTTGCCATATACAACTAAATTCCCAGAGGTTTTCAAAGTGCATGGCACCGATTCTCACGCCTCAGAGCTGAGGGAAAACTTGCTGGACTGATGTCACTCAGCAGGGACACAAGAAATGATGGGGGTCTTTCTACTTTGGGGGAGAGAAAAGTCATTTCAGGAGACAGGCTGGTGGTGCGACCTCCCCTCCGAGGGCTCCTGGAAAAGCTGAATTTCTGCAAAAAATATGAGCAGCCTCGGGCACACAAGGTGGGAAGCTGCTCTCTGCTGTTTTGTGCCCCCCCATGGGGTCAGGGAGCCAAGTGACCCCCAACGTTGTTTCACTGGCCCCTTCGTAACCCGCAGGATGGGTATGAAGTGTCATCTGCTCAAGGAACCTTTCCACGGATATGTCATCAGGACTGTACGTTAGCCAACGCTTCTTGCCTTGTAAAACTCGCCTCTGTTTAATTGATGACACATCATTAGCTGAATCTGTTTAGGCCTCTTTATGTTTCTGCAGAACTGGTAACACTAAACAGGGCTTAGCATTCCCAGTAAGAAGCCAATTCTCCCTCCTTCCCTGGCTCCTTTTGGAGCAGGGAATATATCCGTACATGTATAAAATTCAGTTCATGACAGATTTGCAGGACCAATTCAGCCCATTGCTCAGGCTCCAGGCTGATGTCTTTGGCAGCCTCCTGAACTTGCTTGTCCCCCAAGAGAGCACGTAGGATATGTCGGAGTCGGGGGGAGTTTTCACATGCTCTTGTCCCTCCGGGCTCCACGAAAGCAGCACTGCATTCAGTTAGAGCCAATTTGTGGGACACCTCGTCAAGAGGCAGACAGCAGAGAGCACCCCACAGGCTGTTTCCAGGGATGGTTTTGAAGAGCTGAGGTCTCAAAAGAAGTGGGCAGGCAACTTTTTATAGTCTGAGAGATAATTGCCTGGCTGGAAGTATTGAGCAAAGCAATCTTTTGGAGCAGATCTCAAGAGCAAAGCTCTATGGCTCAGTAATGATCTCAAGTGGTAGCCACATGGGGTCTCCTACTGATGTTCATGGTCCAGCCTAAGCCCCCAAAAGCCATAAAGGAGTCAAGTCTTATTCCAGTGGAGAGACTGTGAGTGCCCTGATATCTTGGTCACGGATGCATGCATGGCTGCGCTCCAATGAACGTGGTGGAGGGCTGGCAGATCCATTTCCCTGGAGAGGCCTGGTCCATGCCAAGAGGCAGAGAAGGTTGGTGATGTGTCACTTCCTGGTGTTCACGCTCCTGGGGTCCAGCTGGGGCCCCATAGAGGTGTGTGCTTGTGCCCCCATCTAGTGGCTGTCCCCAAGCCTGCAACATGTCCCCTCTTCCTCAGGTGCCATTCAGCTTAGTGGGGAGCACTTTGACTCTACTGTTGATGTTCTTGGGGTGCTACCTGGCTTGGGACTATGGCCTTTTGCAACTGGACTTTGTGGCACGTTCTCTCGTGGTAAATTACTCGTGCACAAAATTTCTAGGGGGTAGAGAATTAAATTCTGACAGCAGTCATGCAAGTGTGACAGGACTTGTGTCTTACTTCTGTCCCGGTTCACAAAACATGATCTGCCACTAAGGAATGTGTCCTTGCATGGAGCCCATCACCTCAGCTAAAGCTGCAAAGAGGGGGAGAAGAATATTTTAGTGATGATAAATCAGGTTTTCCCTCCCCCTCATGCTTATGGCTTGCTTTCGTGCAAGCAAAATTTGTTTTGCAATGTGATTTCAAAAAAAAAGTCCCCCAAAACCACCACCAGCAACAAAAAACGGATGATGGGTTCAGATGTGAGCTGTTCCTCAGGCACGAGATGAGTTTTCAGGCAGAGACGACATTGTCTGAAGTCGAAGTGGAAGCTGTGTGTAAACATTTGGCTGCTCAGTCAAAGGCTGGGAAATGACATGATGTGATTTTTGGTGCCGCATGTAACTGGAATACCCCAGTGAACCTGAGACACTTCAACAGTCATCTGCCTTTTACACAAGCACGCATTACTCACCAACTCCAATGGTAATATAAAGGGCTCTCTATTTTCTGTAGGTATTTTTATAGCTCCTGTTACAGCTCGACCCTTTACAACCTTTGTTGTGTTTCCCCCACAACTCTTCAGGCAAGATGTCAGAGTTATTCCCATTCGACCACTGGGAAAACTGAAGTGCATAGAGAGAGGTACTGAAGATCCCAGAAGAAATAACCAGTAAAGAAAGTAGGGAATTGAATTTAGATCCCTGTTTATCACCGAGCTGCCTTATCTTAGATAAATCCTAACCAAAAGCCACAGTACCTCTTAAATTCAACACGATATAAATGCCACCACAGGACTCCAAGAAGCATTCCCAGCACTGCTCAGATGCTTCCTTGAAGCTGAGGGTAACTGTGAAAGCAAAGCACTGCGACTGGTGCTCCATGGGTTAAGAAGCACCACTCACTTGGCACTTTGAAGATGCCCATGGCACTGGTTGGAAATCACCTCCCTAAAAGATGGTAGCAGCCACTGGGAAGAGAAAGCAGAAAGTCCCATCTGAGCATTACCTGAACTGAGCTGCTCCAGGCAGATTTCCTCAAGCAGACACAGAAATGGCTTCTGACAGTGACTTAAACCCATGGGATAAAAACAAAAATGAAAGAAAAAAATGATAGTTTGCCCTCGGCTTTTTTCTCCTTCGGTCACCAGCCCAATCTGGCTGAACTGGATTTCCCATGCTATAGCAAGAGCAAGTTCATAAAGATCTTAATTTTGCTTAGTGAATAGATCTCCTTCAGGTACATCCCTAGGGCTTTCTGGTTGCTTTTGCATAACATGCCTTGGCTACTCTTGCAGGTATAGAATGATTTTTGAGAGAAAACCCATTATCTTTCTGCTATAGGCCTGCTTGTGTTAGCCTTGTGAAGAAAGACCACTTGTCAGGACGTGCTGACATGAGACTGACAACTCTATCAGTCAAATATGGTGTCAGAGCCAAGGCTCAGGAGCTGAAGATGGGGTTGATGATCCCCCTGAATTTTGATCTAACAGCTGGCGGTAAAGCAAGCTATCAGTGATCATCTGTGTTTGCTTTTAGCTCCCTGATGTGTTCCTTTGGGCTGGTTTGAAGAAATCTGCTGGGGTGTCCAGGAATTTCTCCAATAGCTCCTCTGCTTTCTCTGTGTAGAAGTTGGTGGACTTTCTGTATCAAGATGGCTCCATGCAATGCCTAGCACACATCACAATATCCTACAGGAGTGGTCGTGGTATGGAGGGACAAAGGGCTCTCTGAGTACCCCGTCCTTTCTCCGTTAATAACAGGGCTGGAGCACCAGTGATCAGTCACTCCCTATTCACCTCTTTCAGGCCACTCATGATCTTCTAGACACCTTACTCCACTTGTAACACCCCATTTCTAGCTGACATTCTCAATTCATGACAATGCAGGGTCAGATCTCTCAGCCCTCCTTGCTACTCTTCTCTGTACCTCTTCCAGTTTTGCTTTTCTTTTTTGGAGAACAAGAATTGTGCTTCACAGTCAGTATGTGGAGAAGGGCCTGGATGTCTACAGTACTCCAGTCTTTCTGGTTACATCCTGACTCTCATTCCTGTTCTTCCCATGTCCTTCTTCACCACCCACCTTGAGTTCTCCCCAGAATGCTCCCTCATCTCTCCAGGATCTCACAATGGCAAGTGAAGAGATGGGTAGTTTCTGGTATACACCTTTCTGAGGCCTTTTTCTCCCAGAAAGAACAGCAGCACTGGGTAAAGTGTCCCAGAGTTAAGTTACGCAAGTCAACACCTTTCTGGGGGCATGGTGGGGAGCAGCATGACCCCATGAATCCGTTTCGCTGTCCTCTCAACCAAAGGTCACAGACTGGGGAGCTGTCTTGGCAAAAACTGTCCATTTCAAAGACTAATAAACAAGAACTCTTGGATGCAGGTTGGTTTACAGCTGGGCTGGAAGAGAGAAGAAGAAAGATTGCTTTCCAAGCCCTGCAGCGATCCCAGATTTGATAAACCCAGTCTTTCCCTTTCCTCTCCTTCCCTCATCTCCCAGGGGTACGACTCAAGTATTTATGAATGCAAATACTTTTTGGGTCAAAAGCAGGTCAGAAAATGTTGTGCAGGCAGGATAACGCGTCCTCTGTTCCACTAGGGCACATACTGCAAAGCAAATAAAAAATGCTGCCCGTGCCCATTAAGTGCTCTGTTCTCACCCTCCCTCCTCCTCCGACTCGAGCCCTCTCCTGCCCCACCGAGAATTTTGCTTTCTGAAGTCACGAAGGCTGAAACGATCAATATCTGACTGAGCTGGGTCTGAGCAGCCCTGGGTCTGCGTTTCTAAAAATGGATGGGGTTATATAATTTTTTTTTTTTTTTTTGGGGGGGGAAGTAAAGGATCGAAAAACACCATTGAAAACTAAGGCTGTGCTCGTTGGCCGTGGCTGCCGGCAAAGGCAAAGAGGTTTCTCAGGAAATACACAAACTTGAGCCCTGTGTGATAACACGCACTTGGTGCCAATGGCTTTTGGAAGAGAAAATACGATCCTTGGCTGCCCAAGGCACAGTGCCTCGTGCAGAGGGTGGGCCGGGCTGAGACCTTGCTTCGGCTCCTCGTTCACCTGCCTAAAAGCCTCTGGAAATCACTGGGGATCATTTTGACCCTTTTTCCCCGCCGTTGTCAACTGAGTGTAGAGGACAAAGGTGCGTTCCTCCTTGGCGGGGCGCAGCCTAAGCCTCCCCTTTCTCTCTTGATTGCCGCAGCAGTCCTGGTGGTTAAATGAGGTCCCTTTGCTCTGTGGGCTCTAGAAGACACTCTGGGTTGGCTTTCTTTGAAGCATGAACCTAGAGAAAAGTTCTCCAGATCTCCTGCTTTCATAGCACAGCGTGAGCGCATCCCTGCATCGTTTCGTGTTTCTGCCTGCCTGGGGGATGATGGTATCTTATTAACTAATCGGTCCTCATGACAGTCCTGTGCTGCGTCTGTTCCAGGTCAGGGGGAGGGAAAAGCCGATTTCCATCGTCACCCGGCGAGTCAATGGCGAAGGGGGAGCGCAGATCCACCCTCCTCAGCTGGCAGGCATCCAGCCCTCTCCTGTCTGCCTTCAGAGATCCCCTGATGCTCATAACAAGGTCGTTTATGAACGCTCATTATACACGGCCCTCTGCACGGATTCTCCAGGAAATACAAGCAGACTCTGAGCGCGATGGTAGTATATTTAGTTATTCCTTTAACCTTGGTCACCAGCAGTCTCCTGATCTGTAAGTGTCGAGCCTATTTATACACTGGCTGCCCTGCTAAGCTGTGCCGTACTGACCCAGCTGCCCTCCTTACTGGAGATAATGACTAGATAATCTAACTTATCATCTTGCTTCCTGCTTTTAAGACTCAGAAATGTATTTAAACACTGGCAGCTGGAAGGGCAGGCTTAGTTGTCACCCTCACTGATGCTTTTAAGAACCAGTTGGTAGGTAACCCAAGAAATCCAAATCCTTCCTTCCCTGTTTGTGTTCTGCTGAGCAATAGCTGACACACGTCACGCTGCTTTGTGAGCAAAGGAGGCCACACTCGGAGGAGAAGAAAGGTAACTCCTGAGCTTGTGAAGTCACTTCTGGACCAAATTCAATTCTTGATGTCAGTGGAAAAACATTTCCAGCCTGGGGTGCACATGACACTGCCCTGCACTAGAGTGACCCACATGTAAATGAGCCTGGAATTGCACTGGTTGCTCAGAAAAAGGTGATATGGAAATAATATGGAAAACCTTGTGGAACTGATTGAAATCATCCTCTTCGGTGGTAAGGCTAGCAGGGGAAAGTCACCTTCCATAAAAAGCAGTTGCTCCTGTCACTTTTGCTTCATTCACGGTTCTCCTTCCTTCCCCAGCAAAACATTGACCTACCCTTGAAGAGTAGCTCATCCTGCACATGGAGAAGGAAGATGTTTTGGGGGAGAAGCTAAAGGCCTAGTCCTGGTGTGTGAGGAGGCCAAATCACAGCTCCCCAAACATCAATCGTTCCTACACTTTATCATCACAACCTGAAAGTTCACTTATCTGATGGAAAACATAAGAATGTAATCCGTAGGTAGTTGCGCAGGCACAGATTAACTTTACTTAGAGCACTCATGGCCTTTATAAAGAGAAGGATAGCCAAATGCAATTCAGTGGATGTATTTCTATTAAAACTCATGTGCCTGCAACTGTCTGGGTTAGAACATGCACAGGCTGACTGTAATTCCACTCCAAATGAGGTCATTTGAAACAGTACAACAAACATTACTAATGCTGCTGCATCATGCTGGGCTGTGAGATAGATCCCAGGGCTTTAATGCAATGCTATATATATATTTATACTGTTGCCCGTACTTCTTTAATTAGGAGATGCAAATGCTCGTCAGAGACAAAGCAGAAAATGCCAACACAGGCAGATCATGCTTCCGTTCACATCGAGGCGTTCGCTGCTGACAAGATACAGCTGCATCAGCTGTTTCTTTCGGCGCTGTATTTGGCTCGGTTAAATCCGATTGATTAACAACAAACTGTCTAGAGCGAGGTAATTTTCCAGGGGAGGCAGAGGGGTAAGGTTGGAGGGTTGGGGTCATACCTATGCTGCTGGCTCTGATGGGGGGCTGTACTCAAGGCATGAGACACCACTGCCTGGAATGGAAAAACTCATGGTCTCAGACAGAGGGTTAGAAAAACTGCCTGGCGTGGGACAACCTGGAGGCTGCTGTCCCTGCTTGCTCTGGGTCAAAACTTCCTGGTCCTGCAGCTGGGGGTAGGTAAGGGCATGAGGGGGGTAAATGTAGTGTCCTTTCCAAAGCACAGGGTGGACATGCAGGATGGGGCTACAACGAGCAGCCTGGATAAAACGTGCTTCAGAGCAGCTACCGTCTTCTCTTGGCTGGGTGTGCGTAGTTGTCTGCAGCATGTAGTGGTGGGAAATGTCCAAGTTTTGAATGGGGAAGGGTTCATATTTTCGTTACTTGCTGTGAAAATGGGAAAGAAAGGAAGAACTGAACTGCAACACCCTGGGAGGACATCCAGGCACTTAACTGCAGGCAGGCTCGACCCTGATCCTGACGTTGAGCTTCTCTTAGCCTGAAGACGGTTGGGAGCCACCACAGATCTCCTGGCAAAATCCCTGGTGCAGAGGCAATTAGGTTAGCAGTGCTTGTGTTGGCCCAGTTTAGATCATTGTCAAGAGGTGGCAGAATTACCCCAGCAACTAAAAAGCCTTTGTCAGTATGTGCTGCCTCTATAGGTCTGCGTTTCCCGGGCGGGTGGGAGGTGAGTGTGGGGTAACGGGTGGGCAGCAGCCCTTGCTCCTGCTCCTCTGCTGCAAAGTGGCCATCTGGGTCCCTCTCTGCAGCCCCTTGCTGTGGCTCAGACCATCACACACTGTGCCCATGTCCACAACAGGTTGCATCTCTCCCAGTCTATACTGGGAGGCTCCACTGTCCCGGCAATGACAGTGTCCTCTGGTGTAGACATACCCTGCAGATAGAGTGCCCAGATGTGCAACATTGTGCTTGATGTACAGCACAGAGGTTGATGTAGGATGATCTGATTAACCTTTAGGCCATTCCCAGTGCTCCCATTTACCATGGCTTTCCCTAGAAAACTGCCCTGACGCCATTAGGAGCAGAGTGACCAAGGAGC
The DNA here is from genome assembly GCA_013397275.1 of Burhinus bistriatus. Lineage (NCBI taxonomy): Eukaryota > Metazoa > Chordata > Aves > Charadriiformes > Burhinidae > Burhinus > Burhinus bistriatus. The sequence continues at coordinate 80,896 of VYXH01003096.1, forward strand.
AGAGTGGCTGAGAGCAGGGACCAGTTGCAAGACTGTGTACGTACTTCAGACTATGGAAGTACACCGTAGGGGAAAAAAACCCCACGCAAACAACCTGAAAGCTCAGCTGAATCTAGTTTCATCCTGGACAAAAAATAAAAACTTTGCCTATCACAATCCTCATTCATCTCTGAAGTAGGATCTGGAGTGAGACCTTCACTATTAAGAGCATCATCCCTCCATCCCTTGGTCTACAAGGCTAGCCTCTCTCACAGCTGCAGGATGCTCGTATTGTTCTGTATGGCACAGTTCAAAACCAAAAGACTAAAAAAGTCATGCTTCTGCTTTCCCAGGGCTGTGTCTTCGTGGTATTTAAAACAAATGTTGCTGATTACCTGCAGAAGTTCTTCTTCTACCAAAACCACAGTGCAAGAGAACAGTGTTTTAACCAGAAGTCTAGTGTAGACAAGCCCTTGGTGTGGACGCTTAAACTAGGATTCAACCCTGGCTGAATTTCCAGCCAGCCTGAGATTTTTCACTCCCTTATTTTTGTTGTCAAATGCGTAAATCCTGAAGTTAATAAGCTTGCTTCTCTGATCTCAGAGAACTTGGTGTTATCCTCTTGAAACAGTCAGATGGTGAAGTGTTCATTTGTACTAAATCCCCAGTGAGTTTTACTTTGAAGCAACAGTGTTGGGATAACGTGTGGTACCCAAGAGAAGATTAGGAGGGGAAACATTCTTCTGCCAAATGTAAAGTTTATCAGAATGGCTACGATAGAGATTTAGAACAGAATTAAACTTTTTGGAAGATTTTGTTATATTTAGCTTTGGCAAACCATGCTGTTTTGAGCTGCCTCCTATTCCCCAAAGAATCCTGAAAGTAAAAGAGAAAATTGTTTCCAAATAAGAATAATTATAGCTTGCATAACACAGTCTTGCATTCAGTTACAAAGTCAAAGAAACCAATCAGGGCATCTCACTTGTACAAACAAGGTCTTAAATTGCAGGGAGGAATGTTTCATGATACCCCGAGTTTCACAAAATATCCGGCTTCACTTCGTTCTAAGTTTGAAAGTTCAAAAGATTCACAAAAACTAAACAATTCTCATACTTTTCCCCAGTCCCTCCTGCCAAAGCCCTGCCCTGAAACTGAATTCTGAAAGTTTTGGGTAGAGAAAATACAGGTAAAAACGTCAGAGTTTTGTCCTTGCATTTATCTGTGTTTGCCCCAAAGTCTTTAATAAATAAACAGTTTCACACTTTTGCTGCACTTGTTTCTTTCTTGTCTTTATTTATCTCATCTTTTTTTAGGCTGCACATGCTTTGGGGCACGGGTGTCCGTGCTTCAAGCTTTTTTTTTTCTGCATAACATCTAGGGAGACAGGGATCTCCGATTCTCTTAGTGCAACTGCAATACCCTCAGGAAACAAATAATAACCAATTCAGTGGTAGTCAGTTCTTTAAGGCAGGACACTATAATACAGCCCATCCTAAATAACTGTGTCTAGACATGTTTTGGGAATAGGGCCTAATATGATAATTCAGGGGAATTTTCTTTCTCAAAGCACAGGCTTGCGGAGCAATGCCCTCCTACTCTAAAGCGTATCTGGCAACACCCTGGGACGCTGCACTGCGGTGGCAATTATTGAAAAGGCGGAATAGACTTGCAGTGGTGCCAGTAAATTCCATCCCATTGAGAAGGAGGGGTGGCAGTCTTGGTAAGAGCTGGGTCCAGATAAGCAGAACAAGGGCTTTTCGATAGCTGGCACCCATGGGCTGGTGCACTGTTACACTACCACTTGCACATATCAAAACCCAGCTGCCTGCAAGGATTTTTTTTAACGATGGAGATCATAGAGGTCCTTGCCTGAAGTTTTGCCGTCAGGCAGGCCAGGAGCCAAGGGCAGCGTGTGCAGTAAGGGATGAAATGCATTGCAGGTCCTTCTTCTTCAGATCTGAGGTACGGTGTGATGTGACAACAGATCTGACAGCGGTTTCTGTGGTTATCCACAATCTGGGATACCTGGAGGATCTGCCTTGTCCTTTTTGCCTATTTAGAAAACAAGTCACCATTTTCAAATAACCGAACCATAGTTTCACTTCTCCAGACTTCACCTCCGCTTATTTTCAAGTAGGAGAATAACAAAATATTTTCTCAGGTGCTGCCATTGCAAGGAAGGAGAAATGCTGGGTTCTTGCATAGTCATGTTGAAATCCTGTAACGCAACCTACCATAAAGATAATCTAAACTGGTTTAAAAACAACTTCTATTTTTGCAGTGGTGATGACCCCACCTGTTGTGTCCACCGAACAAGCACTGAGTGATCTGCAAATCCCAGGATCATTTGCAAGGCAGGAGAAATTTCCATCTACCTTTTTTGCTTCCTTTCTGTGAAGGTCAGAGACCACAGAGGTCATGGCCATGCTATTTCTTCCACCTTGGAAAGTCAACATAGGGATCAGATTCATCCTACTGATACAGACACACACTGTAGGCGTCTGGACAGAGGTGTCTCCATGTGATTTGGGAGCCCAATGGAGATTTAGTTAAAATAGCTAAGAGAATCTAGGCAGGGATCCAGCTTGTCATACGTAGGTGCCTGATATAGAGTGAGTTATGTCACTCTCCAGACTAGCGACCGTGTTGAGTAGATGTTTGATTTAGTTTTCTAAATACAAATGCGTAGTGGGTAAGTTGTGTGCTAGAAGTGTTGGCTTCTTTGGCTGTGCAGGGAACCTAACCTTGATGGGTTTTATGCAGAAAACATCTATGGGTGGTTGGTTTGATGAGCTCCATCACAGTGAGAAAGGTGACAGCTAAGTCTCTAAAGAGCAAGAAGCCTCTACTGCATTACTCTGACAAATGTACAGAAGGACAGACAGACAGATGCTTGGCTCGCTTTTCAGATTATGATAGCAAGAGGTTCATCTTCATTCTGAGGCATCCTCTGCTAGCCCTGTATTTCTGTGTGCAAGGGATAAATCTCAGTTTTCTTGCTTTTCCCCTCTTCCTCCAAATACAAGAAAAAAATGGGTTATGAACATCCCCAGGGAATATTTTCAAGCGACAGAGTTTGAGCAGTGAACTCTTCACTGTCAGTGTTGATATTTTCAGATAGTTTTATGAGTTTCCTGCAGTTTGTGTTTATTTCGGGAGGAAGACATTAAGGAACCGACCTGTTCCAATGTGAGTAAGACCCCGGTCCTGTAGACACGGGTGACACAGTCTGCAGTACTCTTCATGACTTGTCCTGAAGCCCTGGTCACCACCAAGTCATCTCTGCTGCCTGCTGGGGCGTGGGGCTCCCATGTGTCCAGGCAGCTTCAGTGTGACACTGAGAGCATGAGATCATGGCCTGAGCAACTGGAGGACCAGGGCTGTGGAGCACACAGCCCATCTCTACAGCATCAACACAGCCAGGGATCCTTCCCAGACCTTCTCATGACCATCTTTAAAGATCCATGGTCCTTCCCAGACCCAGGGAGATTTGTGGGCACAAGCTGGATAGTTGGGGAAACCCAAAAGCGAGAATAACTCCTTGGAAGGGAATGCCTTACTGGCCCACCAGTCACATTTTTGGCTTTTGTGTTTACAAGCTGTCTTAAACCTGAAGGGAAGCCAACAGTGTGAACCCTACAGAAAACCCTTCTAACAGGGAGCGTATTGGTGAAGACCACCTAAGGACAGGACAAAGCCTCGGCTACAGCCAGGAGTGCCAATAAGGAGTAATGTGAGACAAGCCCTTATCAATCATTTTCCATCAACATTTTCTGCATTGGAAGCATTTTACACCGAAGGTTTCCTTAATTGCAGTGTACTCTGTGTTCGGAGCCAAACACAGGAATTTATTTTGCTTTGGGCCCATCGTTCAGCTTGAGAATAAACTGCCTTTGGGTGGACACAGGAAAGGAACAGGGTACATGGTGTCCTTCCGAGTTACCTCTCGGCTTCCAGGTCAGGCTCAGGCAGGAACAATAAACAAGACCCAGCCCCAGTGCCCCTTCTGCCCAAATTCCCATGACACGTGATGCTCTCATGTGGCTCCTACCTGAGACTTGTGAGCTTTGGAGTGAGTTACCATAGCTTTAGTCAGTGCCTCCCTTCTGCCCTGCACTGCTTGATCTTATCTGACTGCAAGAATGATGACGGAAGATGTTTTCTTACAGAGGAGAAAACACGAAAGATGTTATGAAATGTGTTCCTGGTGCTTCCCCTTCCTCCTTGGTAGGTGAAATGATTTAAAAACACAAGCGCTTTCCCTCTCTTACCTGGCTCCTCTCTTCATGAGGATCCTAAACCTCACTGAAGGGGATTGAAAAGTCTCCAAGCTGGAAATGCCTGAGTGTCTTGCAGACTCGTGGTTCCTTTGAAATTACCTCCGTGGTTGGGTCCTGGCCCTACTCATCTGTCAGGAGGGCAAAACACAGGTCTGCCAGCTCTTCCCACGAGTGCAGTGAAGGTCGCTTCCCTCTGCCCAGCTCCAGCTTGTTTCAGGCCAGATTAAAAGCTACATAAGCCTGATGTTACCTTTTTAATGCATAGGTGTGGGCTGATTCCCAGGGAGCAATCACGTTGCCTCTGCCTTCTTGGCAGGACATAAGGAAAGAGAGGGAGGAATACACAGGAGAGGGGCAATCAGTTCTGCAGACATCTTGCTATGCACAAATTAGGAGCATCTCAGATAGGCAGGGTGAATCAGAGACTAAGGCAAGAGCTGCAATTAATGTCACAGGAAATCTAACTTTTTCTCAGACTTTGTGAGAGCAGCGACACTGACACATTCGTGGGAACAGCCTCAATTTTGAAGCATGCCAAAATCCCAGGTTTTGCCAGCTCCAGCTCCAGTTTCTGGCTGTCAGGGTGCTGGACAGCTGAGGTGAGTCCATCCATCCCAATAGCTTTGGGATGCTGCAGACTGTTTAAACTAAACTTGGTAGGCAGGTAAAGGCTGCAAAATCACTAGTTCCGAGGAGTTTAATGAAAATAGGTAGCCAGAAGAAGAACAGAGAACATAATAATGTCCCCATTGAGGCAAGAACTGTGCTGTGAACTCACTCCTTACAAGACACTAAGGATTTAAATTAAAACCTGAGGTAGAGGAAAAGGCCCACTGGAGCTCACAGACATTGAAAGTCCAACCACCAGCTTCAAATCAGCAAATCCAGGCAGGTTCTGTCATCCAGGAACAGCTTATTTAGCCCTGATTAGAATTAAATGGATAAACTTTCCCTTCTACTCCACTCAGCTTAGAATCTGCTAGAGGCTGAGATGGTCTTCAATTTTTCATAGATGCCTTTCACAATAACCTAAAGGCTTTGGGCTGCAGCTGCTCAGTCTCGCAGAAACATTGCTGGAGCATTTGTGATGATAAACACGGAATTATTAAAATGGTTTTCTGTGATTTGCCTACCCATAAATAATAAGAAGGTGTTGTGCTTACACAGTGATTCATTTTTAGACCACTTTGAGGAAGAAATATTCAAACTTATGGCTTCTGAAAGTGTGGGGAGGTGAAGAAGTCTCTGTTCTTCTTTTGGAGAGAGTGCATGAAAACTTGGTAGTAGCAGATCTGTAAGAGTATGCTGAAAAAATTTATGGAGTCCTAAAGATGAAACAAGATCATATTCCAGAGGAGGTTTTAGCCCATCTAAACTAAAAAGATCTGCAGGACTTCACCAGTTGCATGGCAAAGGAGAAGAAGCAAAACAGGTCAGGGAACACGGCAGGAGAAAGGACGGTGTTTTAAACCTGGGCACTGAAGCTGCAGGCTAGTAAAGTCATTTAACGAGCAATTATACAAGGAATCCCTGGAATTCAATGAAGAGCCTCAGCTCTCCCATTGAAAAAGAGAGAGTAAAACAGCTCTTGGAGGAGACTGGTGGTCTCAGGGCTTGATGCAGCCATTGTATAGAGGTGAAAATATTTATATGTTCAACTGTGAGTCCCCATGTTACGTCACGTGTGTGAAAGTGGACTACAGCTCCCTGAGTAAATGTCGGGTAGATAAAGTCTTTGGAGAAGTGGTCAGTGCTCCCAGTCCTGGCATTTATTTCACTCTTTCCACTCCTCCTTATTCATCTCCTTCGTCCACCTAGTTGCCTTCTGGATGAGGCTCCTGTGAGAACACACAACCATCAAACCTCTTCTCTGGGCTCCTGTCTGGAAAGGGACATTGCTGAGGGTGTAGCTCCATCTACTGCCATAAAGGGAAATGTCAGGCCTCGCCTACCATCTGTCTTGGCCCTTTTGCTGATGCATTAAACAAATTGAACTCGGCATAGAAATGACTCACTCACCTTTTTGCCTTAAAAAAAAAAAAAAGAGAGAGAGAGAGAAAAAAAGAAACACTAAACATAAGGAGCCAAATATAATTTCTTGACGTTCAGAATTCCAGTGAAAAGATTTCTAGGAAAGTAGAAAATAGCAATACACAAATTTTTTGGTGCCCAGATCTCCAACTCACTCTAGAAAAGACATTTTACCTGCCATAATTGTCCAAAATTGAAGAAAGTCCTGGAAAATCTGGCCCAAAACACTGTAGCTTAACCTTACAGAAGAAATTTAAGATACATGGTTTGGTCATGGTTGGTGGGTCGGGTTAACTTGCAGCAGGTTAGTTTTCACCTGGGTTCTGCGACTGAAAAGGTAAGGACTTAGTGTAAAATACTGTTGTGGTTCTCCTTGAAGCCAATATGGAGGAGACGACAACTCCAGGGGGCAATCTGTCCTCCTTCTCTTGGATGCCTAGCTCAGGGTTTCATGGCTGTCCCTCTCTCTGAGGAGACACAGTGGGTGGAAGCAGGAGCAAGAGATATCCAGAGATGGAAACACGATCTTTTCTTTTTAACTGTGATAGTGGAAATGACTCACACAGGATAGTGCCATAGAAAAGGAAATATGGATTACATCTTTTCCTCTTGAACACACAGTCTTTTGGACCTGTGTGGGGAAAGAGCTCTTGGCTGAGCCGAGTAGGGCTGTGTGGGTTTGGAGAAGGGCAAAAGCTATAGGCAGTAGGTCATGAGCTACAGGGCAGTTCTGGTGGGCAGAGCATGCTGGATATAGATTGTCACAACATTAATCTTGCCAAGAAAGCCAGCTGCATCTCTAAAGGCCCCAAATCCCCTTTGACATGTCCCTGGTAGCATGATGCTGCCCTACATCTTGGTGCAAGTTCTCCATCACTTGAAGTCCTCCAGGAAAGGATCAGCAGACATGGACCAGTTGCAGGACTTGCAGGGTGAAGTTCTTTGGGCTTGTTTTTTGGTAAGGTGTTTCTTGTTTTTCTTTTTTTTTTTTTTCTTTTCAGATCTGAGAATCATTCTATTCTTTATCAAGGACTAGTTAATATCAGCGCGGTTATTAATGACGCAGAGCCAGTGAGAGCAGAGGAGTTTCCAACAGGCCAGGAGAAAAATCTTGCTCAAGGATGTAACACAGGGGATTTTGCTTCTAACGCTAAAACAGGTTCTTGGCTGGTTTAAAACAACTCGCTGATATTTGTTTGTCTGGCTCCTCATTTTCCAGCTCCTTTTTGCATTAGAAAAGGTGTTGCTGTACCCCAATAGTGATTTCATATCACACCAGGAGCAACTTCCAGGAGATGCAAGCAAGCTTTGGAAAAGGGTTGTGCAGAGATAGGACAAGGACCATGTGATCTAGGTGTGGCTGGTAAGAAGCCCTTCTGAGGGTAAAAGACAGCTAGAAAATACTAAAGACCTGCTGGAAATCTAAGCCTTTATTCTGCATCCTCTGAAATATGTGGAAAAAGATGACCACAGATTTCAGCATCACTGGGACTCCTGAGGGACACATGCTATGGTCCCATTTGGATTCAGCAGTGGTCACTGGTAATACTTGTATTGATTACAACAAAAGCAGAAGCCAGTCTAATTTTGCAGAATCCAGGGACAGTGCATTGGTCACCAGAGACAATGACAGCCTTTCTGTTGACTTCACTGGGCTCAGGGTACGGCTATGAAAGCTGGTCTTGTGTTGCACAGAAAGGGAAGGGCTTTGGGACTGCATAGCTCCAGGGATTAGTAATAAACAAAGAGCCTTTAACTTCTAGGTCACTGCTCCAAACCCCTGCCAAGCTGCTGGTGAGTGAATGCTATTACCATTTGTACAGCAGCAGCTGATGAATGAGTTGGACAGTTCTCGGCGCGGTCCTGGACAGAAAATGTCCGTATCGTTGCAGAGTCAGTCTTCTGTGCCTTCCTTTAAGAATCAAGGGGACTTGTGAGACAGATCATTTTGCTGCTGGCTGTATTCCCAGATGTACGGTCCCTGCTGGCAGGGAGCACAGCAGTGCTTGACCTTTGAGGAAAGATGCTTCAACTTACTTGGGCTGGCCATTGATGCAGCCGGGGACAACATATTCCTGCTTAGCATCTGGCCCAAAGGTTTCAACTCTGATAAAGCAGATTAAACGAGCAGCTCTGAGGACCTGCATTTCTGATCAATCCATGTTGACAGCTGTGTCTCCTCTCGGACAATCCCTGTTGCTGTCTGCCTCTGCCCCAGCAGGGCTTGATCAACCTGTGCTGTATGTACGTCCTTGCAGGACTAGGTGAGTCCTGGCTCCCTAGGAGGCTGGGGAGCAGGCCAGCTCTATAACTGACGGTCTTTTCAGTTGTTTTTCATTTTTCCCTGCTCAGACGTACTGTGAACTTCCATGCTTTAGCCCTATTTCATAGGATCGTTGGATGATTCCTTTGGGCTTGTAGCCCGATCACTGGATAATTTGGGTTTGTAGCCTGCTTGTCCTCTTCACTGGGAAGGGTTGGACGTAGTGGTAGGCTATGAAGTGCAATAGTGGTATTGAGAGGAATCGCAGCCAGGTGGTTCGCCTGCTAGGAAACTACTTTTTGGCTGCTGAACGTTGACCAAATGTGCACTTCTGTTACCTCTTTTCCACTGGTTTCAATCCCATCCAGGATTTGCCCCTGTGGTGCCATCTGACCTGCGGCACTAATAGATGAGTGAGATGGGGCGTGCATAGAAAGGGGTGTGACTATCACAGCTTGGGACCCAGACACACAGTGCTTTATCTGCCACACTATATTGCTTCAGGGTCTTATGCGCCAGCATCAGCTTTCCTGTAATGCCAGGACCTGACCCACAATCCCATGATATGGGAGACTTCCGAGCATATTGTGATCCTCCCTATCTGTCCCTGACAAGCTAAAGTGGTACTAGTAGGTAACCCAGAAAAGCAGACGCTCTCTCAGCCACCAGAAGTTCTCAGGCTTGGTGTGATTTGTACCCCAGCAGCTTTTCTTGGTCTGCTTTTTCCTTTCTAAAAGCTTAACGATTGTTTAAAAAAATCCAGAGCTTAGGAGAAGTGAGCTGTGTGGGTCTCCCTGTGAAGGGCTTTTCTCACCACATTCCCACTCATGCTATATTGATTTTAAAAATATAGACTGTCGCAGAAATCGGGACAGAAAGGAGGATGCTTGTGTGACAGTGGAAAAGTATCATGTAATTGCAAGCAGCCTTTTCAGGAGGGGCAGTTCTCTCCAAACAAGCGACCACGAAGACAAACCAGCACAAAGAAGTAGATTGGCTGTTACCAAAAGTCAAGGTAACTGCAGGGAAGGGGTAGCTAAGGAGAGATCTAAAGAAGGATAAGGATTTGACCATGGTATTCAAGGTCCGGCCACTGAATTGGTGCACATCTGACCCAAACTGCAATTTTCTACTGCTTGGTTTATTCAGCTCCAACCACTCGGCTATTAACTTGACAGATTGTCAAACTGCAAGCAATTCTCAGAGCCTAGCCTAAAATTATAGGCACTTCCAGGGGAGAACTGACTTTTAGTAATGTGAGTCTGGGCCTTGTAGGAGGAAAGCTGGCGTGGAGACTTCTAGGAATGGCATCAAACCAGCTTGTGGGGGCTGAGAGGAGAAGATTGGTTTGGTTCAGGTTGCTGTGCAAGTATCAATAACACCTTGCCAGTCTTCCCAGTATCACTGACACCTACCTGCACTGCAATTCCAATGCCACCAGGATGGCAACTCGAGGCACCTCCACTGATTCAATGGTGTGGCTGTGTGAGGGGGAAAACATTCAGGTTTTGATAGGGAAAAAAACACCTGAGAAAATGTCAAAGCCACATCTCTGCAAGCCACAGCCCCCAGTACTGCCACAGAAAAGCCCCCATGAGAGTAGGAAAGACATGAGTGTAAATGATCTACTCTGCATTGGGAAGCCAAGAAATTAGGAGTGGGAAAGGGCTAATGCAGTGCTAGTCACTGCGAGCCTCAGAGCCCAAAACCACAGAGCAGCCCTCTCCCTCCTTGTGAAAAGGGCATTTGCATTATGTTATTTAAGCGTGTCTCCACAACAAGGAGAGAAATCTCCCTTTAGCCTCATTTTCTTCGGAAAGAGGTTTACGCAATGTTGTATGTCCCACCAAGAACCATTGAACCAGTTGGCTGGTTTTAAGCCCACTCAGCAGAGAGGGAGACATCTCCAGGAGCTTACATTCCCATGGATTTTGCAAGCAAGCAGCTGGGTGGAAAGAGTCGTCTCTAAGGGCTTGTAAGATCCCCTAATGAGGGGAAGGCAAAGTCACTGGGCACAAAGAAGCCCCGTGCAAGACCAACAGACACATTTGTGTGGTTCATAAATGTCCCAGTCACGTGCGCACGGGGTTCAGACACGGAAGTCAGGCAAGGAAGGTTTTTGAGCCTATGAGGAATTAGATTCCTGTATTTTCCTTAAATTTTTTTTTGTCTGGCACATCTTTTTCCTACTCAGTCTCACATAACGCCATGACACTGGGAGCAGTGAGTTGCTGTCTGCTCCATCTCCCTGGTAGGTCATGTCCGTTTTCCCTGTGCTCTTTTTGATGTTGGCTCAGCTTTGTCCAGTGGCTCAAGTCTCATATACATCAGTCGTTAGCTTTTCCTTAGAGAGGGGCAAAGAGCTGGCCTGGGAGTTTGCATTGCATCTGCAGTGGATTGAGAAGTCTTTCCCAAATGCTGACTGTGGTGGGAACACTGCAGACCCAGCAGATCTGAATTTGGTTACAGTATAATCCTGGAGAGTGCATTTTTTTGTTGCTGGTTTTTGCTCAGCTTGTATTGCATTTGCCATCTGGCACTTTCTGCTTGGGCCAACGGGGATTTTGCTGGGCATCGTGGCATTAACCCAGCCCATCTAGGCAAGGGATGGCAGACATCGTCTCCTACGGAGACTCATCACAGGAGATAACTGTGGTGGTCCTTGTCACCTGGGGAATTTTTTACCCTGGATGAGAGTTAAGATGAGTCCTTGAGAAATAAATCATGGCATCTTTGCTCATAGCTCTCGTGCAACGTGGGTTTAATCCTGCTCGTTTGAGCCAGGCTGCCAGTAAGACGTTTTAGCTTGTCCTTCTCAGTAACCCAGAGACTTCTTGGCAAGCTTCATCAACAGAGGATCCAAAGTGGGCTTGTTTTAAATGCCCTAAGAAGTAGAAACAGCGTAAAGCTACATGCAAAGCTAGTTATCGGTGGATGGCAGCACCATCTTGTGTTCATTTCTGGAGAAGGTACAGAGACTGTTTTCATCACTGAACAGGCTACAGGTTCTCAATCTCTTTGGCAGCTCTCCTGAGAAAAATAATAACTGTTGGCAAACCCCAAATCGACACAAGGCAAAAGCATAAACTCTAGGCCAGTCTCCAAGCCTTCATCGCACCCAGGGTCTCCAGCCAGAACTTTTCTTTTGTTTGCACATTGGAATTGATTAAAGCTGTGTGCCACTCATGTCCCAAGAGGTGCTTCAGTTTTGTGCTCACTCCTATCACATGGGCTCTGACAAGTCACTAGAGCCACCCTTTAAAATCAGGCATATGAGAATTTTTCCCGCCCTGTAAAGTTTCAATGCATAGAAACTTTGCATTATCTAGTCTGATGGGCTATGTCTGGACTTGAACATCACATATTATTAAATCCAACCAGCAATTCCCCCCCAGAAACAGCTCTTGGAACAATTAGACACAGTTTCAGACTGTTTTAAAAGAGACTTTGTACAAAAAAGCTTTTACCCCAGGCCATTGATATGGTACAATGAGGTTAATTAATGACTTCTATTATTTCACATTTGCATATTTGAATAGATCTCCCAAGTCTCTTCCCCCAAGGTTGTAACCTCTGTGTATCTCCTGCCTTGAGGTTCCCCACAGGGGGGATCAAGACTCACTCATTTGCAGAGCAGCACCAAACACATCAGTTTTGATGCAGCAAATCACATCTCTGTATGATGATGGAGGGGTGGCAGAGAAAGGAAGGGACTGAGATGTGTGCAAGACAACAGAACACAAGGAGGGAGCAGAGAGCAAGTACCTCCTCGGGGTGTGAGATTTCACTTACCTAGTCAAAGATGTTCTCAATATCACTGAAGTGTTTTGGTTACCAGGCTGTTAGAGAAAAGGACTTAGTGGAAATGGTGGTAGGAAAGACGGATTTGCCTTAATCACAGAGAAAGAGTGCATCATTTTCTGGGTGCCTGGAAAAAGTCTGCAGGAGAGCAGGTGTGCAAAGCTCTTTTGGGTATGTCCGTGTAACACACTGTCTGCTGGTGTGAAGCGGTGGGACCATGGCACAGCTCTACACCAGCTGGGCAGGGCTCACTACAAAGTCCTGAGCCCTTAGGGGCCCCTGCTCAAAGGCACCTTCCCAGGGTCAGCCTAGTGCTGGGGCTCTGTTTCCCCATCCCCTGGCCTCACAGACCAGTATCTTTTGCATTGGAATGTACCTCCACGAGAAAGCCAAGTAGAATCATAGAATCATGAAACGGTTAGAGTTGGAAGGGACCTTAAAGATCATCTAGTTCCAACCCCCCTGCCATGGGCAGGGACACCTCCCACTAGACCTGGTTGCTCAAAGACCCATCCAAGCTGGCCTTGAACACGTCTGGGGATGAAGCATCCACAACCTCTCTGGGCAACCTGGGCCAGTGCCTCAGCACCCTCACAGTAAAGAATCTCTTCCTAATATCTAATCTAAATCTCCCCTCTTTCAGTTTAAAACCGTTACCTTTTATCCTATCACTACACTCCCTGATCAAGAGTCCCTCCCCATCTTTCCTGTAGACCTCCTTTAGGTACTGTAAGGAGCTATAAGGTCTCCCCGGAGCCTTCTCTTTCCAGGCTGAACAACCCCAACTTTCTCAGCCTGTCTTCACAGGAGAGGTGCTCCAGCCCTCTGATCATGTTTGTGGTCCTCCTCTGGACCCACTCCAACAGATCCATGTCATTCTTATGTTGTGGGCCCCAGAGCTGGAAGCAGCATGTACCAGCTGGCCAGAAAAGTGGGGCACTGTCGGATTAAATCTTGCCCAGTGAACCAGCATGTATGAAAAAGAAATTTTTGTACATATCATTCTACATAATTTCTACCATGCTGTCACCTAGGTGCCTGGGTTTTGACCTAGACCTGCACTAGACATTTGCAAGAGAAACCAGGTGACATTTGGCCAGATTTGAAGCAAAGACAGATTTGCTGCTGGTTACAAAATATGTATGTCATAACCGTTCTTTATGAAAACTGCAAGATTAGAGACCATAGCTTTGAAACAGTGATAAGATCGACCACGTACTATTATTTTGTTTGTTATGTGATCTGGTTTCAGGCATAACTAGGAATTCCCACTGTGGACCAGGTTCCCTTGGACATACCTGCACCTGTATAGATACACATTCCATGTATAACCATGTAGATAAAAACTGGTCAAGTGTGCTGGGAACACTGTTGGCCACTGTCCATGTTTGTGAAACGTTAGAACATTCCTTGGCACAAATTTGGCCTATTTCTACAAAGAGTGACTCCCGAACCATTCCCACATTTGGCAATTAGTTCAGTCCAGGGACCATTCCCAGCTGGCAGTTCGCTCACAGCCTTGCGTTCGCGGCTGGCAGATCAGTAGCACAGAGCCAAGCCACGACATGCGAGGTGGTCCCAGTACACGGGAGCATCCCCTGGCATATTTACATTATTAGTGTGGACGGTTTTAACCCCAGTGCACTGGAAAGATGGGAATTTTTACAATCCAGAGGGAAAACAGGAGAGGAGAGGTTGATACATGAACAGGGAAAATGGAAAAAATAGCAGCCATCTTTTGGGACTGACCTTGTATCCACCCTCATTTCTTTGCATAATTTCAGACTTTCTAACCTGTTTCATTCTTTGTCCAGAAATCTTATCCTATGAGAAACCTGCAATAAACCTACCCATTTTCCAAATCAAGCTTTTCTGATGCAATCTGGTTTCACCACTGCATCTGCAGGCAGTTTTGTTTATTGTCACCAGGCAGAGTCTCGCCCCGTCTGCAGCAGCAGGATGGTGCTGGGAAGCTGTACTCACCTCTGCAGAGCTCGCCCGGCAACTGGCGAGGCAAAAATTCCCCCTCTGATGAGTGTGAAGGAGGTTTTGCACTGACATTACCAGCCGTGTTGCCCACCAGGCCATGCCAGTGTGGGAGAAGATAATGGAGCTGGAAAGCATTTGTAAAAGCCTCCTCTTTCATTCCCAGCCACGTGGTCTGGGCATAGGGTTGGAGTCATCCTCAATTATTTCTAACCTAGGGACATGGCAGGTTGCAATTACACTTCGTTAAAAAAATAAATCTCCCTGATGGTTTTGCTTCAGCTGAGATTTTTCCAGCCAGCTTTGCTGAAGAGCTGCCACCGCATTCCTAGGACAGAGTTAACAACTATTGCTGGATGGGTTTAAGCTTAATGAGGGAATTCAGGGGTGGAGGCTGGGGCTGAACAGATATATCCATGAGGACAATCTATCAGTCTATGGCAAGGAGACAATTTAAAAGCTGGAGAGGGATTTTTTACAAGCACATGTAGTGATAGGACGAGGGGTAATGGCTTCAAACTGGAAGAGGAGAGATTTAGATTAGATATCAGGAAGAAATTTTTCATTATGAGGGTGGTAGGACACTGGAACAGGTTGTCCAGGGAAGCTATGGATGCCCTGGAAGTGTTCAAGGCCAGGTTGGATGAGGCTTTGAGCAAACCTGGTCTAGTGGGAGACGTCCCTGCCCATGGCAGGAGGGTTGGAACTGGATGATCTTTAAGGTCCCTTCCAATCTAAACCATTCTATGATTCTATGATTTCCACCGATCAAGGTGTTTAATGTCACAGGGGCCTCAAGAAGAGGGATAAAGGGGTTTGGAAAGACGTTGAGGATAAGGTTATGTGAATTGGGGAGGATGAGCAGAAAGGGGGCTGGCTGTTGGAAGACAAGGGTACATCTGACCATCTAATGCTGATAGGGGCTGGGACTCCTCTTAGGGCAGTATAGCAAAACTTGAAGGTTTTGCTTTCAACCTGCCCAGTGTCCCTCATTTATCATGATGTTGTGGTTTGGGCAGGATTGGCCCAAAAACCCAGGGCCCTCAAACCGGGATGCATGAGTCTTACCGCTGGCTTCTGCTGAAGCCAGGCTTTACTAGCCATTTTAAGTCTGCAGGACAGAGACGATAGCCTTTTCCCATGCTGTGACCCCTGGTGTCATGCTCACTTGTGATATTACCAGCTAGGGGAAAGGAGGGAGACACAGTTTTTATGGTTTGGGAGTGTGTGGTGCTGTTACATAGCGTTGTAATATAAATAAATCATAGTATTCCCCAGCCACACACCTTTTGCACGAGCAACAACGGAAGCTAGGGGGATAAAAAATTCAATTATGGTCCTCTCTGTAGAGTGCATAATCATAGAATCATAGACTCATAGAATCACAGAGTCACCTAGGTTGGAAGAGACCTTTAAGATCATCAAGTCCAACCATCAACCTAACACTGCCAAAACCACCACTAAACCATGTCCCTAAGCACCACGTCTTCCTGGCTTTTAAATACCTCCAGGGATGGTGATTCCACCCCCTTCCTGGGCAGCCTGTTCCAATGTTTGATAACCCTTTTGGTGATGAAATTTTTCCTAATATCCAATCTAAACCTCCCCTGGTGCAGCTTGAGGCCATTTCCTCTTGTCCTATCGTTGGTTACTTGGGAGAAGAGATTGACCACCACTTTGCTACACCCTCCTTTCAGGTAGTTGTAGCAAGTGATAAGGTCTCCCCTCAGCATCCTTTTCTCCAGCTGAACAATCCCAGTTCCCTCAGCCGTTCCTCACAAGACTTGTGCTCCAGACCCCTCACCAGCTTCGTTGCCCTTCTCTGGACATGCTCCAGCACTTCAATGTCTTTCTTGTAGTGAGGGGCCCAAAACTGAACACAGTATTTGTGGTGGGACTTCACCAGTGCCAAGTACAGGGGGACAATCACCTTGCTAGTCTTGGTCACCACACTATTCCCGATACAAGCCAGGATGCTGTTGGCCTTCTTGGCCATCTGGGCACACTGCCGGCTCATATTCAGCTGACTGTTGACCAACACCCCCAGGTCCTTGTCTGCCAGGCAGCTTTCCAGCCACTCTTCCCCAAGCCTGTAGTGCTGCATGGGGCTGTTGTGACCCAAGCGCAGGACCCAGCACTTGCCCTTGTTGAACTTCATACCACTGGCCTCGGCCCATAAAGCCAGCCTGCCCAGATCCCTCTGTAAGGCCACTCTACCCTCAAGCAGGTTGACACTCCCACCTAACTTGGTGTCATCTGCAAACTTGCTGAGGGTGCACTCAATCCCTTCATCCAGGTTGTTGATAAATGTATTAAACAGAACCATCATGTAATAGTTCAGAGGGGTGTGAGCACCCTGTTGTCCTGCCCTGGGCAAGGGTGGCAACTCTCACTCCCCCTGAGCTCAGAGGGGACCTGGGAGGATGCGTGATTCCCACACTACAGGCCTGAGGTGCCACTCCCTCGCTCATCCAGCTTCAGGCTTCTCTGCAGGAAATGATGTTCAGGTTGGCGATAATTGATACGGCCTCTCAGCAGCAGGATATTGTCTATGATTGCCAAATCATTTTATTTAAACCAACAAATGGGAGACAGATGGAAATTAATTTCTTTCTCGCCCAACTTCAACTGGATTCAGCATCTGTACAAGTGAAGTGGATGTATATAACAGACTCAGACACCTTCAGTGCTCAGGAATCATGGTTCCAGGTGTAAAAATACCCCAGATTTACTTCACCATGGCAATTACTGCCAAGTAAGTACTGTGAATATTCGCTCTAATTTCCAGACACACTCACAATAGATATTCTTTTGTGTTTACCTTCCACGCGTATTTTAACAAATGAGTTCGCTGGCAGAAAATTCCACTAAAGTAGGTAACTAAAGCAACTCATTGGGAAAGCAGGTTTCAAATTTGCAAGCACAAAATACAGCATGCTGGAAGTATGCTCTAAGTGTAACAGTCACTCAGGTGGGCAAAGTAAAAAATGCTGTGACCTACCTCAGTTGGGCTCACAGTCTCACAAGGATGGCCAGCCAGCAATCACAAATCAGCAGGCTTGGTCACCTGGAGCAACAAAATATGCCCTTAACTTCCTTGTTTTCTTGGAAAAAACCTTTGCTAAAAGGCTTTACCAGAAGGTCGTGAAGTTAGAGCTATTTCCAACTAAATGACATCACATCACAATTCATGTGATCTACACCTACAGTCAGCCTGAGTTTGTGACAGTTGGGAAGTGCTGCTTGTAGAAGAACTATAAATGATTCAAGGGAATTAGGCAATAACTGACCACCAGCTGGGATTCAAGTTTGAAGAAAAATCCCCATCTGCTGATTCCAAGAACACAAAAACAGGTAAAGAAGCCATTTGAGAAGATTATTGGTCACACATTCTCTGCATAGCTACTGCTGTCCTCCACATTAGAGCAATTTGGTAAGGACCAGCTTCTTTCAGAAAAGCTCTCCTCTTCCCTCTTCAGTATTCTGTGAACCTTTGAGGCTCTCGTTGGCCAAAAGCAGAGATATGGAGCAATCTGGCGATACAAATGCACTTATTGACTTGCCAGCTCATGTTTGCTAACCATCCAGTTGGTTGCTGCAAAGCAAAACTTGCAATAGCTGAGCTCTTACTGTCTTTATCATGAGTGGGCACAGTTCGTCACCTCTGTGTGGCTGTGTCTGTACTAAGAAATTAAACAGCAAAAGACCTTCTTGGGCACTGGACCGCAATGGTTCGGTTACTAAAGTGATTTTTTTTGTTGTTTTTAAATTTTTTAAACCCTTGCTGGTTGGTGTTCTTCCAGATGACTTCCATCATCCAAAACTTAGCATGGGTCAATGGGCAATTCAAAAGTCAGTTTTGATGGGACCTTTCTTGAGGGCGAATGGGTTGAACTTGATGGAGATGGCTAGATTGTTGCATGGGACCTCAGGACCATAGGAAGGGCTCTGACCTTGGTGACTTTCTTTGTAGGCACTTTTTTCCTTCTGTGTGTTAATTTTGTTTTCAATAGGCCCAGATGTTCAATGGAGCACAAAGAAAGAGATAAGGAGAGAAGAAATCAGAGAACAGGATTGTAAACTTTATTTAGCTAGAAAAGGAGAAGGAAAATGAAGACTGAAACCCTTCCTTTCCTCAAATTGGTTTCAAGATGGTATCTGGGCGTTAATTTTATGGGCACACTGCATTTCATGAAGTTTGCTGAACATTTCCGCAAAACCATCCTGTTGAATCTGAGGAGTCCTTAGGTCTGGGCTACATCCTGACTTCAGCTCAGGTGCCTGAACTTTAATTACTATTTTTCCCTTGTCTGTACAGGGTGGTGGAGTCTGTCAGACTTGTGTTTTATGTGGCCATAATCACTTATCAGTGCTCTCACACTGGAAGTGTAGTGGTCATGTTGATAGAGTTAGATCACGGTATTTGACTTTAGGAGATACGTAATTATCCAAGAGACTGAAGGTAGGCTTGGGATCAGTGTGTTGTCCTGAACTGGAGTCATAGTCCTTGCAAGTCATCATGGCTTTAAGTCACATGTCTAACTGGGATTTTCCTCTTTCTCTCTGCCTTGCATGGGAGATGCTATGGGTTGTGCTAGAAGGAGAGACTAAAAGTAGTAACTTGGCAAAGCTTCATCTTGCAGGTTTGTTCCAGTAAATAAGAAAAATAGTTCTAGAAACACACTGAAAACAGAAAAAAAAAAAAGACTCCCTCCCCCTTGTGAGTCAGACAGCAACAGCCTTGAGGGAAAGGACATGGTTTGTTTCCTTGGGGAGGTGTGGCAGCAGCACAAAGTAAAAGGTGATAAATTGAGTCAAGACATGCTGGTTTTCTGTGGGTGTATCCCTTGAACCACCAGGATCTGCTGGACTTGGCCTGTCTCCTCACATCATTTTAAGCACATGTATTGCCTTCTCATCAAAGGACTCTATCTGAACATCCCAACCTCATGTATTGTAACCCCACCAATAACCAAGGAGGTCCTTCTTCCCCAAAGAGATGGTTTTGTGAAACCCTTTGGGATAGGAAAAGTATGATCACAATGGTGTTATACTGGAATTAGTCTAATTTGATGTCACAGGTAAAGACCACCCACCAGCCCTGTCCTGGCCGCTGTTGGCCCCTTCTTTCCTTTGTCGGGAAAGGACTTACACTGCAGTGTTTTGAGGAGAATATGACAGTAGATGGGTATTGCTGGATCTGTCCTTTTCTATGCAAAGGGATTAAGGAGGGAGCTATTTAGAGTCAGTACAGTAGCACCACATACAGTTGAGATTAAATTAGTATCCTTGAAGGTTTTCTGTGAAATTGTGCTGGAAATGGATAGATTATGAGTCAACTCTCTGTCTTGGAGAGCCTTCTTTCATGCCATTGTTTGGTTTTGAACTTGTCTGTTCTTTTTGAGTCTGACTCAACTATACACAAGGGTGATCTACTTGCAATGTGTTCTGCGTTCTTCTGTTTCAGAGAAAAAGTATCTCTGTACTATAAAAAAAAAAAAGGCTGGTGCTATTGTCGTGTGAATAAGTAGTTGTACTTACAAGGAAAAAGAGTTCTGAGAAGACAGGACATTTCTCTGGCACACAAGAACTAGAAAGTCTGTAAGAAGTTATGTGCAAGATCAGACTTCAGACTAGATCTGTGCCAGAGAGCTTAGGGTAATTTTTGCCATATCATCTAAGGTGTCTTCATGTTTCCAGCTTCCACTTAAAGGAAGTTAAGCATCTCAATATCCTGAAAATCAAGGCAATGAGTTACAGTCTGATAACTAAATTCTACCCAATGCCATGAAACTAGTCTTTCTGACCAGATAGCATCTCTGAAGGCTTTGAAACACCACTGGGAAACACTTGGGCTGAGGAGGACTTCAAGATAATTCTGTCCTAAGCGACTTCAATCCTGTTTTTACCTGGAGGACTGGGTGCCTAGAGGATTCAGTGATGGGGTTTGTGGGTCACAGGCACTTCCATTGTCTAAGCTCTGCTGGAAACACAACTGCAACAAGCCCGCCATTCAAGGGGAAGGCAAGAGACACATGAGAAAGGATGTGGTTCACAAGAAGTCAGATGGCAGTTTGAGCCCTCATGTACATTTCCTTGGTTGGTTTAAAATCTGGCTGTGGTCTTTTGTGCATCTGTAAGGTGTCTGTCCTGTTGCTTTTCCATCATTGCACATGCTTTTTGCTAGTCTTTGATTTTCTCTGCATCTTCAGAATTTGTTTACAGACATCCACATTTAATGAGATTAAAAGAAAATACTGAATAATTCATTTGAATGAATAAGTGAACTGTAGTGACCTTTATGTTAATAAAAGTGCCCCTTTCCTCTGTGCAAACACTTTAGCCTTGGCAAAGCAGGGAATTCACTGCATCTGTTGAATTCACAAGTGGCTTTTTTTGTTTCTGTTTGTTTTGTTTTAAATAACTGCCCAATGGCTGGAACCAGCATTGTGTTCCTCCTGCTGACTCACTGGTTTCCAAAAGCTCTGCAATGAGTGTGACATCTTTAAACACCACCGAATATACTGTTTCCTTTCAACTGGACATAATCTGCAATGATTCAACTCACGCAAAAGAACCATGTGGGTAGAAGTATCCCAAATGAATACGTCAGCCTCCATACCTCCAGCCTCTCTGCCTTGCACCCGATGTGTTATGCCATTTAAATACTATTTACTACGGCAACCCATAAAAAGCCTTTGCTTTTGTTTAAAAAATCATGTAATGAACATGGAATTTGGTTGAGGCAAAATAGTCTATGCTGATTGAAGTGAGTAATTCCAATTCTTGCCTCTACTAGGATATGAAGTGTATTGATACTAACTATAAAGTAGTTATAAAACTTATAAAGTTGCTGCCTGTATGGGGCAGCACGTTGCTTGGAGTTATTAAAGAGTGTAAGGCCAAAAATCCATACACTAAAAAGTCCCTAAATCACCGTTGGGTAAAAAGTATCTAGACCTGAACCTTGTGGAAGGATGGGAATTCAGAGAAAGTAAAAGTTAATTCTGAGATTCTGCCATTTGCTATCTAATTTAGGGCAAGCCTCTCCATTGTGGTCAACATCAGTTCCTCGTCTGTAAAATGAGGACAGTGTCATGTCATTCTTTTTGTGCTTTTAGACCAAGGTCTTCAGGGAGGAGGTAATTTTTCATCCATGCATCTAAAGAGTTGAACACAAGAGGGCTTTTTTTCTGGGTGAGATTTCTAGATAGTGCTGCAAAATAAATAATCTGCGAGCGTTCTTGTGTTTATGTGCAAAACCTTTTTATTTGCTTTTTTGAGACTGTTTGAGTGTTTGCTTGTAAGAGTGTCTGCAGAAAGTTAAGTTGTCAGGAGAATTGCTGAGAATAAATATTCATGAGAATATTCTCACTGCAAACACTTTTGTGGCCATCTGTAAAAGCTTTTTTATTATTCAAACAATGCTGAGCTTTTTGCAGATAATTTGCCAACAAAAAAAGGAAAGTTTTTTTTTTTTTTTTTCCTTTTTTTTTTTGGGTCAAGTTTTTCCGTTCTTGCACA
>VYXH01003096.1:102808-117626 GCA_013397275.1 Burhinus bistriatus
TTTTTTTTTTTTTTTCTCCTTTTTTTTTTGGAGACAGCTGTTGCTGTAGTGGCACAGTCATCATCGCTGGTGTGTGATTTAATATCCAACATGTGGCACAAATAGCCAGGAAGGAGTAATAAGAACACTACTGTCCTGTTCTCAGAGTGACAAAAATACGTTTCCACCAACTATTTTGAATAAAGAACAAATTAGTAAAACTACCACCTGTTTGTGAATAAGTAAGGCAAACAAGCAAAAGATTCTCAATTTATCAAATAACTTGTTTATAACGGCAATTTCCTTTAACATTGGTGTGATGCCTTAGTGTTGTTACACAGCATCCTTCTGCTCAAAAGAAAAATTTTTCATTGTGGGAATTTCCTTCTTTTCTTTGATGTGAATCAGGAGTAATACGACTTAAACAACTTTTCCTTTATTGGTCTTTTCATCTAATGTCTGTGGTTTTCATCCCCGTATTGGCAGAGCATCTCCAAAGTGCTATGGCTCTGTACTTACCACACCTCCTTTTTAAAGAACACTTGTCATCTCTTTTTTATAGTAAAAGAAGTAAGCAGAGGTAATATTTGCCCTTTGCTAACATCACCCTGGAAATCTCTGACAAATCTGGGAAATGGAGTTTTACTCAAATCCATCCTGTATTAGCATTGCCACAAAACCATCTTTTCTGTTGATCATCCCATTCCTTCTTTTCTTGATGTTTGGAGATAAAAGAGAAAAACTGGGAGGATCCCTCTATTTTTAGACTGTTTCCCTGTGCAAGGACTTCTCACCATGGTTGGAGAGATGTTTGTGCACCATGAGGGCCATCGATCTGATCCAGCTATGAGTTTTCTCATTATTTTTTTTTTCCTATTCCACAAACGTTTCACTGAAAATGACTAAAATATTTGGTGTGCTGTTAAACTGTGTACTATACTTCAGCAGTGAGTTCCACAAGTTAGTTATTCATTGCATGCAAAGTTATTTCAAAATTTTTAATCAATTTTTTTTGCTTATGAGAACGTGTAAGAATTTTTGCTTCACTTCCCTGATCTGTATTCCAGCCTGTCCATATCTCAAATTCCTAGGTTGTGCCTTCTGCTGAAAGTCCTGGGGCCCGATATTTACCTCGGCATTGGAAGGGTAAATCTGCTTGAAAAGACAGTCTTTGGCATCTCTTACATTTTCTTTAAATGAGGATTTTTCCAAAGCACCTCGAGTCTTGAAGAAATTTCAGCTGAAAACATCTCAACAGAATCTGTTTACGGTATTTCAGCTTCTCTGAAACCCGTCGTTGAAAACTTTCAAAACATCATAGAAGCAAAGGAGAGAGTTTCCTCCTAGCTCATTGCATCCAGGTGGGAAGAAAGCAGGGAGCTACTTCATGGTGCCCAACCCCACGTCACGGATGAAAAGCAGGGCTCAGGACAGATGGCTCAGATCGTTCAGCAATTAGGGGAGCCCCGTACGCTTTGAATCCCTGCTCTGGTCAGGCAGTTGTCTCCGAGGAGATGAAGGCAGTTTGATCCCAGAGTATTTCCTTCTGCAGCAGCAGTGATGAACACTTGAGGGAAGCAATGTCCTTCTGCAGGAGGCACCTCCAGCATTTCAGAGGAAAGGGCCAGTCCTGCTGTCAGTGTGGGTGCATCTGCACGGGTGCGTGTCCTTGTGCGCCTGCTTGGGTGTCTGCCAACGTGGTTGTGCTGCTCAACCCTCTCTTGGTTGTGGGTTGAGCTGGAGCTAAAATAGGTTAACGTGAAAATGACAGGGAACTGATCCCCAGGAAAACTCTGCCTTTGCCTAAATGAATAGTTTGAAAGACCCCTTTTTGGTACAAATACCCTGTTCCCCAGTTTGAGCTCCTGTTATTGTTTTCAACACTCCTCATGGACTGACTCAGTCTCTGTTGCAGACCTTGTCCTGATTGTGACTGAACGGCATAAAGGTCAATCAGGAAAGCACTGCATTTACACCAGTGGTAACAGCAGCCTGAGCTCAAAATAATTTTTCTTTCTCCAAATCTCCTCTTTGTTGCCTAACCTTAAAATTTTAATCTATCTTTCTACCTGTCATGGCCATTTAGAGTCATGACTATCTGGAGTCATGACCACTCGGAGTCATGACCATTCGGAGAAGCCGGGTACTGTGTGGTTAGTGGGTGGAGGGACAGATGGATTTTGAGCATGGACTTCACAACGCTCTCAGTTCAGGAGGACTTTGTACGTGTCAAACCTGAATCAAAATCAATAGGGATAAATTTCATCCATGGCTTTATACCATGCCCTGCCTTAGACCCCAATTTGAACTTCACGCACATTGGAGTGAGTTTGGGCCCAGACGCTGAATTTATGATGAAAAATAAATTTCCCTCTCTGCTCCGAACAAAACTGGCTTGCACTCTGCAATTCCTGTTCTCCTGCTCTCTCTCTCTCATCAATTCTCTTTTCCCTTTCACACATCAGCTGCAAACATCTCATTTGGCTGGGATGTTGAAGGCAGGCTCATCTCTAGCAGTTCCAGACTGTTAATTCAATCAGCTCTTGTATCAGCACTAACATAAGTAAGTGAAAAAGGCTCTTGAATTTCATCACCTTGTTAAAAACTTGGATAGATTTCTGGAAGGATTATTTGATTTGCTTCACTAGGTTTTATAAAGGTTTGTACACAGCATTTAAACTATTATTATTTGCTTTTAACAAGCTATTTATGTCCTACTCTCAACTGCATAATCAATACCGCTCTCCCATCTGTTCAGAGATCCTGACATCAACAAATTTCAA
Organism: Burhinus bistriatus; assembly: GCA_013397275.1. Lineage (NCBI taxonomy): Eukaryota > Metazoa > Chordata > Aves > Charadriiformes > Burhinidae > Burhinus > Burhinus bistriatus. The sequence goes on from VYXH01003096.1 coordinate 105,571, forward strand.
CTCTCTGCTGACTGAGTAAAAAGGAAAAATTTAAACACAGTGAGTGTATCAGAGAAAAGATCCTGAGAGACATTGATATAAACTAAATCTCCATGTCCAAAGATGGCCAGGCATTCAGGAATTGTGCATCCAAGTCCTAAACTTGCTGAGGACATTGCTGAGAGCACTGAAGGAAGATGCTAGAGTAATTAAAGTCACTTCTGTCCCTGTCAAGAAAAATATTTTGATAGCCATTGAAGCTGCTTGAATGAGTTTTCTTTCAAATTTATTAAGTCCTCTGGAGGTTCTTTGACTTTGCCCTGGAGCAGACCAAGGGGCTTCACCTGTGTATTTCCAGCCCCTCCGCGGCATGGCTGGCACAAAAAGTAACTTCTGAAATTGTTTTGGCTAGATGAAGACACCCCTCTGTATGGTAAAAGGTGGGAGAGGATGAACATCTGCATGTGCAGAGGGACGCAGAAGCACAGATGGGTGATACAAAGGGAAGGGTCCCAGGCCATTGCTGCCGTGCCATTGTCAAGGCCTCAGGAGATACCCGAAATGATGGCCACCAAAGGATTCTGGCTTAATTTACAGTGGTATAAATCTGGAATAACAACACTAAGGTTTTTGGATGAGGTCACTTGAGGATGGGCTAATTTCTCCTTATTCAACGATTGCAGACCTAGGAAGTGAGGGATTGGGGTGATATCTTCAGCCTGTTGGCGTTATCACCAGAAACATAGCCAGAGGTAGTACAGAGATCACAGCAGCTGGGTTTACTTCACAGTATCTTTGGTGCTTGCTAATAAATACTTAGCACTCCAGGGGGAAGCTTAGTCAGCCCACATAAGAAGGACATGGACCTGTTGGAGTGGGTCCAGAGGAGGCCACAAAGATGATCAGAGGGCTGGAGCACCTCTGCCATGAGGGCTGACTGAGAGAGCTGGGGCTGTTCAGCCTGGAGAAGAGAAGGCTCCATGGAGACCTTATAGCTCCTTCCAGTACCTCAAGGGGGCCTACAGGAAAGCTGGGGAGGGACTCTTGATCAGGGAGTGCAGCGATAGGACAAGGGGTAACAATTTTAAACCAAAAGAGGGGAGATTTAGATTGGCTATTAGGAAGAGATTCTTTACTGTGAGGGTGGTGAGGCACTGGCACAGGTTGTCCAGAAAAGCTGTGGATGCCCCATCCCTGGAGGTGTTCAAGGCCAGGTTGGACGGGGCTTTGAGCAACCAGGTCTAGTGGGAGGTGTCCCTGCCCATGGCAGGGGGGTTGGAAATAGCTGATCTTTAAGGTCCCTTCCAACTCTAATCATTCCATGATTCTATGATTCTATGGACTGTGAAGTCCATGCAGCCACTCTGCTGCCTCTACAGCTTATAATTTAATTAGTGCAGGTTGTGATCATCTTGTTCTGATCTCACCTGGAAGGGGATTCTTCTCACTTGAAGTGACTTGACTTCAGGTGTCTACATGAGAGACAGTTCTCTTGGTCCCATGATAGTCAATGGAGACCTTGTCAAAACAGCTGATGAAGTTTAGGGTATGGCTTATGCGGGTATCTACATAAAGATGAATTGACTTGTGTTACAAGTTCCTCTGAGATTAATAATTAGTCCTCAGTGACTATGGAGGGAGCTGAGGCTGTACTTGTTCAGATACAAACATCTGTACTATATACTCTAGGACACAGATCTGATTTCTATGGCATTTATTTTCATGTTACCCGGACTGCAAGCGTGTCACAGACACAGACATTATTGTTTGAGTCTTGGCGTTTGAAAGTTTTTTAACATCTGTTATTCTTACAGGCACCTGGAGAGTGTTTCATTCAACTTGTTTGTTGATCCCCCATTTGGGATGGAATGAACCTCCCTCTGCACGTGCCTCCACTGGCTGCAGGGGGGACCTAGCTGATTTGCTAGATTAGACCTTAACATCCCAATAACTAAAGTCAGATGAGAGAAATACAGCTTGTGCTATCATAAAGATGGATTCCAAGGACCCAACATTAAACTCAGGCTTACAGACCCTGAAGAAAAGGGATCTTCACCATATTAAGCAAGGTTTGCATTGCCTGCAGAGCCATGCTCAAATAAAACTACTTCCCAGACTGCTCTTCCAGCATTCTGTTTTGGTGTCTGGCCGAGGTCACTCTAGCAGCAGTCTCAATTGAAGAAGCACAAGATTAATCCAAAATCTCTAATCAAAGGAAGAGGCAGATGTTTGGGTCTGATTCCCTGGTGTAAATTTGGCATCATATAAGGGACAATAAGGTTTGTATCTCTGGTAAGACATGGTAGAAAGCTGTGTCCTTCTGAATGCTTAGTTATTTCTTCCAACACTGAAGAGCTTGATCGTAGTTTCACCACTGTTCAGGGTCAGTGTTCGACTGAGCGCTGATGGCAAGGAAGAAATATATATTTCAGAGAGCTACCCCTTAGCGATCAGACTATTATTTCTTCATACCAAGAAAAAAGGCATCTTTTCTTTTGCAGTGGTCCTTTGCAGGCCCGTCCTGCATCTTGAACTTTCTTAGTCACCTTCTCAGCGATGCCTAGACCCGGATTTTTTAGAGACTTTGGATGCGGGATATCTTATTCTCCCATATGCTCCTGTGCTGATAAAGAACCACATCATAGTTCCCAAGAGGTCCACTGAAGACCCTTCATTTGGAATATGGAAAGTGCTTCAAGGTGGTTGCTGCTGCTAAAAATAGTGGCTTGACTTAGAATCACCCAGAATCATAGAATCACCCAGGTTGGAAGAGACTTTTAAGACCATTGAGTCCAACTATATACAACTTGATACAGCTGTCTCCCTTCAGTGGTTAGTCTGCATAAGTCTGCCAAAGTGTTGCTGCTTTTCAGCCAAGGCGTTTCATTGAAATCTTAAGGCAATGGCTCATATTAGCAAGTTAAAGCCCTGCTTTTGTCCCAAAGCTGGCTGTTTTTCAGCCAAATCTGCCATGATCTTTTGTGGAGACTTTCTATTTACTCCTTTCTTTTCAGTCCACCCAAAGAAGGAGAAGCAAGTGTATGATTTGATGTGGAGACAGCCCAGCACGAAGAAACAGCTAATGTTCCTCTTCCCATCTGAATTTCAGCGTAACCGGATCTTCTGAAGAACTGAAATGCATTATTAAGTTTTAACATCACCTTTTCCAAGGAAGGTCACTTTGTGCCACTGCTGACTCCTACCTCTCTATCTCAAAAATGCCACTGTGGTCTGGGATTTATTATCCTTATGGTAACAGCATGCTCCATTTTCCCCGTTTTGTCAGGTTTTTTTACTCTTTTCATTATGCCTAGTATGACCAGAAGTGAGCTGATTTGCCGTGTGGTTTATTGGTTTTTTTTGAATAAGGGTTGCTATTTTGTCCCTTTTTCTCCCCATGACATTTTGAGGGGAAGGAGGGAGGCAATGAGAGGTTGTATCTCGAAGAATTTCACCCTGGTGGAAAATACCAGTGATTTAAAATAAATATACTCTCTGAGATATCACATTACTCTGCCGAGCTCATGTATGGCAGAGATAAAATGGCTTTTTTAGCACTGATTTTTTTTTCCCCGCCAGCTGAATGGAATATCAAAGTACACAATTTAAAGTAACTGTTAGAAAAAAGGTTATACACAATGCTATCAATAGAAAGGAGCTGAAAATTGAATGGAAATGGTTACTGGAGAACTCATTTCCTTTGCTACTGAGAGGCTAACAACAATAATAAAAAAGAATTTAGAAGTAAAAGCCGAGTTTCTTCCTTTGATGTCTGAATATTTTCTGTTTATGTCCCTTTAAAATAAAGGGCCACATCATAAATTAAATGTGATGTTTAATTTTTATTTTCTCTGCACTCAAACAGCATGTTTTCCTCTATGTGATTATTATAATAATGATTCACCTCTTCAGCTGCTGTATACTGGCAGGTTTTTGTTTATGCAGTGGAGCAGCATGGGTTGAGCGATAGCTGCGTCCCAGACAGAATCCAGTTGCCCCTCGGAACAGAGATTAAGGTTTTTTTAGTTTAACATGTGAAAATGTTGAATGAGAAAGAGCCTGTGCCCTTAAGCCTTCCTGTAGGTTCATCTTAACTGAGCATCTCCTATGATACTCAAGTTATTTAGCCAAGCTTTCAACCCACTTGGGCTTTGGAGGCAACATCATTGCTTTGATGAGAAATCTCAGGCTAAGTGATCGACCATGCTCCCGGGTGCCACATATCAGTCACACTGGGGTCCTGGATGGCTTTAAAGACCAGTGCATCCCTACCACAGTCACCCTTGGGTGCAGTTGCAGGTTGAGCTGCACTGAAGCTGGAGAACCCAAGCACACCCCCCCATGTTAGCATGGACCCAAGCTCTGTTCAGGCAAGGTACACATGGGCAGAGTCTTGCTAGATTCCAGTCCACCAGTGGCTATCCAAGGACCTTATTAATACCCCTCAAAGGGCTTCAGCTTCTTTATGGCAATGGACTGTGGGAAATGTCTGTGGCTTAGCAGCTGGGGCTAAAATTACATATTTAGAAAGTGTCATGGGAACAAACCCACTCTAAAAGAAACATCACACAACACCTTCTGAACCTTGTGACTATAAAAACTCAGTAGCACCTTAAGCACAGGATCGTCTTTCCCCTAAAACATGTCTCTCTGCAAAGTTCTGTTGAATATTGTTAATTCAGTTTTGCTCCAACTTCACCCCACCAAGAGATCATCTAGGCCTTGTTGACCTCTTGAGGACACCTCAAAAGGTGATAAGGGCTTGCAATGAGCTTCTGCACCATTTTCATGGAGGTAGACAAAGATTTCTGGCACAGCTTTTCTTTGAATTTTTGACTCACCAGATCCTCAGATTCAAAATTAAACTGAATGTCCTTGTAGAGATTGAAAGCAAAGACAGTTCTCAAAAGACCATAAATATTGCACTTTGTGCCTCTCTGGTTATCACAGCTTCAGTATGGGAGAAGGGAAGATGCCTATCAATGGGAATGGGAATGCAGTGTCCTCTGCTCCCCCTTAATGAGGATGTACCAGTAGGATCAAGAATTTCCTTCAAGAAGTTTTTTTATCAACCACAGAAAATATGTTGATGGCTACTTTTTGAAGTTTCTTCTCACAAGGCTCTTCCTTGACAGGGTCAAAACATTATGACATTACCAGCCTCTAGTTTAGGCTCTTTCAGTAGCTCAGTGCCAGCAAACGTCCCAGAAGTGGCTACCGCACTCATGTAGATCCAATCTACCAAACCACGGGGCTCACGCTGTTTGGTGTCAGCAGCTGCAAGTTTCCTCTGGCTGGGACACTGGTGGGCACCATGGCAAAGACTATTTTTTTCTGGTGCTTTCTAAGGATGTGTATTTTCGCAACCCAGTGGTAAAAGCAAAAAAAACCCACAAAACAATCATATCATAGAATCATAAAATCATAGAATGGTTTGAGTTGGAAGGGACCTTAAAGATCATCTAGTTCCAAACCCCCTGGACACCTTCCACTAGACCTGGTTGCTCAAAGTCCCATCCAACCTGGCCTTGAACAGCTCCAGGGATGGGGCCTCCACAACTTCCCTGGGCAACCTCTGCCAGTGTCTCACCACCCACAAAGTGAAAAATTTCTTCCTGACACCTAATCTAAATCTCCCTTCTTCCAGTTTGAAGCCATCACCCCTCACCCTATCACTACATGCCCTTGTCAAAATTCCCTCTCCAGCTTTCTTGTAGGCCCTTTTCAGATACTGGAAGGCTGCTCTAAGGTCTCCCTGGAGCCTTCTCTTCTCCAGGCTGGAGAAGGTGCCATGCTCCTACAGCAGTGCTGTGATCCCACGGGGCTCCAGAACAGGATTGGGCCTTCAGTGAATGAATAACCAAACCTGGCAAGCCCCATCTACTATGTCATAAAATGCACATTTTATGGAGGAGGGGAAAGAAAATAAAAAGAAAGAAGAAAAGACAAGACGGGTATAGAGGTGCCAGGTTTAGCCAAGGCAAATGAGCGTCTCTGTGAGTACCTGGGTTCCTGCTCATTTCCGTGCGGGTGTTTGGCTTTCAGCCCTCACCGGGTCCTATCTCTCAATCGCTGCCACCACAGGAAAATGCTTGCTGCTTACCACGTCACTCTTCACACACCACAGGCACAGCGGGAGGAGGGTTTCAGGCTGTGGCACCGGTGAGACACATGGCACGCACGTTCATGGTGGCTTGTATTCATCTCTCCCCATCCCCCTCCCCCCATCCTCAATGGGTTTCTTTGGTTTTTAAGCTGAAGACACCTTGCAGAAAGAAGCAGGCACTTCTTCTTGTGGGTTGCATCAAAAGCCCTACTGTAAGCCTACCATGACGTCTGCTCTAGCAGTTACTCTTCCGTTTGGCTGCTTTAGCTGTACGGGACCACAGCTGGAGTGCAGAGAGCCCTGCCCCTGGTCAGAGAGGTGTTAAACCCTGGTGCTCTTCAGTTACTTAACCACAAGAGGTGATTCAGCACCTTACTTCCTTAACTCTACACTCTTGGGGTGTCCCTGCGCTGGTGTCAAGCACGAACCACTGCGCCATTGCAAAGAGAACACCCCTAACAGTCATTCAGAGTAGGATGCCGCCAATCTTCAAATGCTTAGAAATGCAATCTCCAGCCTGGGTCAGGCCATCCAGGCTCCATCTACAGCACGTGGACAGAGTCAGGCTCTCCCAGGACTCAGCTGATCCAGCCTCATTCAGGTGTCAAAGGAAGGTGGCCTGAATTGCCCTCTAATAGTAACGACCTCTGCACATCTGGCTCTGTGACTCCTTTGAGATACCAGACCCCAATTACAGCCATGTCACCTTCCGGTACTGAAAAGGAACATTTTATTCTCTTCTTGGATACCTTTGCACAGCACCAAATCCTTTTTTAAGCTACTGATCTGTGGAGTAGTTCCAGTTGTTCAAATGCTTGATGATCCTACATATTTATGGGTTGAAATTCCCCTGAGGAATATCCCCCAGAAAGCGCAGACGCATTTTAATGGCTTTTCTAAGCACCTCTGTTCTTTGTCCCTATTTAATCACTTCAATGCCTGTTTTCCAATTGTACACAACATTTTATTAAACTGTACAAACAGCACTGGCATTTAAAAAAATTCATGTTAACCGTTCTAAACAAACATGATAACCAGCTGGACAAACTGTGAGCACAGATGCCCCTCTGCATTTCATACAGCACAAACAAGGATTCCATGAGAGTCACTGGACTGAAACCTTTTTCAGGGCACTCTGCTTTTCTTGCTGACATCAGGCACTTCCGCTCTCGGTCCTGCGGGATTCGGTGCCTGCAGTCACTGCCAGCGATATCCCAGCACTGCCTGTAAGGCTGCATTCATCCTGTTGGGAGGTCCAAGTCGACAACCTGGTCCAGCAGAGCCAGAAAGGCATCTCTGAAGAGAATCTGATTTTGGGATGACTCGCCTTCTAGAGCTTCTCTTCTCCATGGACTGGAGAGATTGATGCAATGAAGCTCCAAATGTATACGCTTCAATTAGAGCCTAACACCAACTTGGATGACTGCCTAAGTCTAAGGTATTCCAGAATCCTCTATTTGGGCTTTGACTTAATTTTTGACCCAGTACTTAACTGGTATCTCAGTGACAAGCAGTAACTGGGTGGCTGTACATCTCTCCAAACTCAGAGAACAGTGCATCTTTATTTAAAAGGATCCCACGATGAAAGGATCACAGAAAAGACTTTTTTTTTAACCCATCTACATTTCTGCAGACTGCAAAGGGATAGAATACACAGCAAAATGTCACGAGGTGAAGGAGAGGACCACCCTTACCCAATGTGCTGTCCTGCCCTGTGACCGCTGGGTGCAGCTTGTTGAGCTATGTCCACCATGCATGCCAAAGAGCCGGAACATCGTTTAGAGCAACAGAAAGTATATCAGCCTTTGCAAGGACCGATTATCACCTTTCAAGTAAAATATGCCAACGCTGTGACTGGAAGGCCAGTTTTATGATGCTTAAACAATGGCTGGAGGAAACCTCTTCCACCTTTCTCATGCAGTTTTAGGGTAAAACTCCAGAGAGCCCAGTCCAGATTTTGCTCTGAGCCTGGTGTGTGCGAGGACAGTTAAAGCTTTAGAACAGGGGTTCTCCAGGCTTTCTGCTGGACTGCAACTTCCCATCCTTCTTGCTCAAGTACTAAGTGTAAACCACTGGTCTTCTGTATTGATCTTGACACTTGCCATGGCAACAGTCCTCCTTCGGGTTGAGTCCTTAGCTCCAGCGCCTCTGATTGAGATGTATGAATGCTGGAATGGGCACCTGCAAAGTCTCTTTGTCCCAGCCGAGCAAAATTGAACCCTAACACCTGGGAACATTATTTTTAAGGTGTGTAGGGAGCTAAATGGCTTCTTCAAAACTCCTGTGCACCCATGCACAATTCTGCACATGTATGCATGGAGGTTACCAAAGCATCCAGCCTGAAGTCTTTCCCAGATGCCCTCAGGCCTTGAGCAAAGCACTTGTCCTTCAGAAGGAGGTGGGCCTATGGTGAGAATTGCAGAAATGGGCACTGACATCACCAGAAGCTCAAAGATGCTTGTTTTTTCTTAGAGAGAAACCAGAGGCATGGTACAAACTTTCACTGAGGTGGTTTTCTGGAGGGTTCTTGATAAAAATAACCATGCACAGTCTTCAGTTGACAAAGTGTTACTCAAACCATTAGAGAGAATTCCTTCAGTAAGGCAGATCTCAGGAAAATATTTTCTCCATTTTAGGGTTCACGAAAGAAAAGTTGCTGAACATATTTTGGTCCATGCTGTTAATCAATGCTCTGTCGGCACAAGACAGTCTAGGTTTTTCATTTAGAAATTCCTTGTCGAAGTTGCTACAGTCACTCGGCGATTTCTTCAAGAAAAGGGAAAAAAAAATGATGTGAAACCACTAATAGTCAGATCTTCATTACAATGGTACTGGCCCTATCAGGCTGCTTCCTATGGGCTCAGCTCAACCAGTTGGGAGCAAGCTCAGCTCAGTCAGGCAACCCACAATCCATTGGCTCTTGGCCTTTTGCACAATGATTAGTTACTCCAGCCCAAACGATGCGCAGTAACATGTCAAACTTCAGCGAACTTCTGAGCTCTTAATATCCAGCCACCAGCGTTAATCACTTGCTTATTACCATCCTACTGAAGTAGCGATGGGAATAAATATTATATAGGAGGCACTGAGCCCGTGATCCATGAATTCTTCTAGGCAGGGATGTTACAGTTTTGTAACACAGTGGACTGGACCCGTCAATTAATTAACACTTGTGAAGGATGGTAAAATGGAAGTATGATACACTTGTCAAATTAAATTATATTATTGTTATTAATAGGACTTTAATAGTTTAATAGGACTGTTATTAAGAGTCAGGACTGTCCCGACTTAGCCAAGCACCTGGTTACCTGAACTGCTTTTCCTTCTTTACCTTCTGCAGCGCAGTGAAAGCTAATCACTACAGAATGGGTTGCACTTATGTGGTTAAGGGAAGGTGTTTTAAGTGTCATCCAGACCCCTGCTATGGTAACTGAGAAAGTGATGAGTAATTTATGGTTTCTCAGGTGTGGTCATGCCAGACACTGGGTTTACAGCCATCAGAAAGGAGCAGTCATGATGACCAAGCCAGGCAGCCCAGGCAATAGAGGTGCACAGTTCACAACTATCTTTCCAACGACTGGACACTGAGGCAGATCCAAACCGTAGATGGCTTCAGCTGCTTGTATCTGGTGTACACAACATACCAGACAGCCTGTGAACAGTTTAATCGGCATTTGGACTTTTAAGTAAGAGTGAACACTTTCCATTCTGACTGCCCAACACCAAAGTCCTCCATCTACTTTTAGACAGAGGCTGCATGTGCAGAGCAACTCCAGAAGATAACCTTGAAAGTTTGAGGGCATTTTGAAAGCCTGAACTTAGGGCCTAAAACTGTTAGTTTCAGTGTGAAGCAGATGTTTAGCCACCTTTAAAATGCTGACTCCATGAATCTAAACAGGCTTTGAGATCTCTGACATTAAAGACCGATGCTTGAAGATTTTGGACAGTGCCCCTAAATAAATGGGTTTATAACTTTACTGTGGGTCCTGGCTTTGGTTTATTCCTAGCATGTGCTGGAGTGTTTAAATATTTGGGGAATGAATGACTCAGGAAAGACAGACATGAGATGGGTGGAAATGAAAGAAGATGCACCCTTACCACTCTCGGTTTGAAAGGAGGCTCCATCCTTCTTTCTTCTAAAGCCTCCCAGTTTATTTCCCGGAAAAAGGCATGCTGGCGGATGTTCCCTTTTGCTCCAAGTCTCCTCTCAGGTTCTCTCACGAAAAGCTAGAGCGTTGAAGAAAGATAAATACCTTTGGCTTTTATCAATAACAGTATACTCATTAGGACAGTCCTACCTCAAACCTGGTTGGTGAGAGTGTGAAGACTCTTCTAAATTACTAAATTTCTGATTAGGGAACCAGTTTGGATTCTTAGCCTAATATGCCAAAACTGAGAGACTTTGGCCATATTTTTCCTTTGCAGGAGAGAGAAGACAAATTTGCTACAGCGGCAACAACATATGTGTTTGAGCATGTAAATACGCAACTACACAGGTGAAATGTCTTGATCGCACTTGCAAGTGATCTGAACAATTTCTTGTTATCAGAAATTCTTTTACGGTTGAAATATAAGCATAAATTGTGAAAATACTAGCCTAGCCTACCTGGAGGTGCATTCACCTCCTATACCTTTCCTTTGGACACTTGGAGTGTCAGTACGTGACCCTTTATAATTAATGGAGAAAACCAGACATGTTAGGTGCAAATTATCTGACCAACTTTACATCCTTGAAGATGAGATAAAAGACACCCTGGAAGTGCTTGCTTCTTTTCACTGACTAGCTCAGATGTGGACAACCATCCGCTTTGTCAAAAGACTCCCAGTTCAGATAGCTTGTGTTTGCTGCACGCTGCTGGCTACAAGTCCTGTGGATGACTAATTCTGCTGAAGGTAGGAAAAAGCTGGAACTGGGGGCGTATCTTCTCACCATCAGCTACGTGCAGGTCTGAGCTCACTCTTCAGTTTGGTGTAGACATAGCCTGTTTTGTCATAGATGTTTTTATGGTGATGCAGGACCCATACGTCTCTAGAAGCAGCTGAAGTGTTTCTGGGGGAGAGTTTCAGGAGCGCTAATCACTTCAGAGCTCCTCTCAATGTTTGTGAGCTGGAAGTAGTGCTGAAGCATTGCTGTAATGGTGGATGTGAATAGTTTAAAACTTACCTTTATATCTGCGGTAAAATGCCTGGGGCCTGCAGGCCAGCTGGCCCATAAAGCACCAGACCATAGATCCTTCTAAAGTCAATGATGAAGAACAGTGGCAACACTAGCAGGTGACTTGAATGCAGCCAATATGTCCTATTTCAAGGTAAGGGCAAATTTTCGAAAGCACTTTACTGTTGGAAGTTACCTCAAAATGGACTTGGGTTACATACGGTAGAAGTTTCTTGCTACTCTATTTGGCCAACAGTGAGCATACAATAGATACCACTCAGCAAAGAACAAATAGAAATATCTAATGCCAGAAGCGGCAGCAAAAGAAGCTGATGTACGGACCATTGAGGGCCTGTTTGAAAAGAACCCAGGCACTGGGTTTTGGTGAACACTGTGGGCAAAAGCTCATCAAAACTGAAGTATCCTACAGACAACAGATTGTAGATTCCATAGGTTAAATTCTGTGCCAATCATACAGGCATTAAGCAGGGTGGAATATGTAATTATCCAGAGTCAGTGGCAAGGAGAATAGCCCATAATGGAGAAAAATGTCTTTTTTTCCTAAGCAAGGAAGTTTATTGATAGGTATAAAGATGATTACTATCTCTGATCCTGACAGAAGTACAGATTGTTTGTGCAGAAAGATGGCAGCGTATGTCCCAGAAATAGACGTTCAAAATCTCAGTCTGCTCCCTGAGCAACTGCTTTTGATTGTTTTCATTATTATCATTTTATAGTGATACCTAAACGTCTTGGCCCTGCTGCGCACAGCACAGATGCTAAAATAATCTCGTTCTCCAATTTTTTTTTTTTTTT
>VYXH01003096.1:117647-178768 GCA_013397275.1 Burhinus bistriatus
CTGTCGCTTTTTAAGTACAAAAGTCAAGGTAGGGACTATAGGTCAAATATGACCAAAAACTTGTGGTGAACAAGTTACCTCCCATCAGCCTCTGTACATGCTCTCTCACCATGCTCCATCTCGAGTTAAAATGCCTTAGCTTAGATCATGTTCAATGTCAGTCCAAAGCCCAACCGAGGGGAGGTAACTCGTTAGACTAGTTGTGACTTCATTGCATTTTTATCTTGCAACTCTAGAATAATTTGCATCCCAAACTAGAAATGCTACAATGCTAAACAGCATGGGGCTGAGAAGGAGGCAATGAAAAAATCGGTGTATTGATGGAAAGGAACCTAAAAGACAGGAAACAGAAGAGTGCTCCACTCACAAAGGACACTATGCATTGCTATGTAGGAGACTAAAAGGGCCAAAAATCCAGATGACATGGTGCTACTAGCTTCAGTGGGCTCTGCCACCTCAGGACACAGCTCAGGCTTTGTTAACCTGCTCTTCAGCTCAGTGCAAAGATGTAAAATATCCTCTCATGAAAATCAAGCTGAACACCAAAGTAATCTACTCCAGATGTCCTCATATCTCAGAGGCACAAGAACTGCTTCAAACTCATAATCTCCAAGGAAGTCACTGTAACCCTTAGCTTGAAATGTGGCAGAATATCTTTCCCAGGAGTTAACATGCCTTTGCACCTAAAGGATTTCTCTGCAAAGAAACTTATCTCTGCTGGTATCTGATACCCTGTGATCCTACTTACTGGATGTGAGGAGCCACCATGGAAGCTCAGGAGAAAGAAGACACAAAGATGGCCTTATGACTTTGGTCAGGTGTGCTTTGAGGTCCACAGACAAGAAAGTGACTCCTTCTGGTCCTAACAAACTAAATTTGTTTCTCTGAACAACAGCTGAAGATGCACAAATCAAAGATGACGGTTCGGGCAAAAAGACTTTTGTTCGATGTGTGGTAATTCTTACCTTCACCAAAATGTCCTTTGCATCCTTGTCAAGCCAGCGAGGGTAGAACGGGTTATCCATACGGATAGACTGGAAAAGCTCCTCTTCATCTTGGCCATGGAAAGGAGATTGACCAATAAGCATCTCATACAGGAGGACACCAAAGGACCACCAGTCGACGGAGGTGTTGTACTTCTGCCCCAGCAATATCTGCCCAAAGGGAGGAGTGACAAAGACAGACGCAAAACGTCTGACATGAGTATTTCAATTTCAGAATGGTGGCCAGACCCTCACCTTTCAGCTGCTGCTTTGCACTGAGCGGGATAGCAGAGGTGCTTCCCCCCGACCAGAGCATGAGCCAGAGCATCTGCCAGCGGCACAGAGGCCGCGGTTCGTGGAGCTCCAACACCTGGGTGCCAAAACAGTCCTTCACACTACAGGTTGCATGTAACCCTTCAGTTACTTGAACAAATCCTTGGCTACCAGAGAGATCTCCAACACAAAAAGGGAAGCAAGTCATATTTTGCCTGCTCTCCAAGTTACCCCAAGGGTTCAAATCAGGCTTCTGAAGTCCATGAAAACAAATGGTTAGGCACTAGCATTTTGGGACTGATTTAACTCATCCAAGCTGTATTTTAAAATTACAGGTGTGACACAGTGAGGGTACTTTAGGAAAATCATTCAGTAGAAATAGTGTGAATCTCTCCTAGCAAAATCTGTCCCAGGAAAAACATGGGAAAGCGGTTGCTTTCCTCTTGAGACCAACTGAGTTATAGGCAGAGGAATGGGAATTTGCCCTCGGTCAGTCCATTGGTTTGCGGCTTTCTCTGTCAGCTATAAAGTGAAGACTTCTTCCAGTGTGTGGGGGCCAGGAAGGGTTGTTTGGAGTGATGACCTCCCCTAAGAAGGGACGTGATATTTTCTTCCCCTACAACCTTGGCCAGACACCACCAAGCTCTCAAACTCTCAAATTAATCCCACCTGCCTTTAGGTATCTGTTACAGAGATACTTAGAGCTGAAGCAGTTATGATCAGCTTCTTTTATAGTCAAGGAAGAGAATTACTCCAATTTTAGACATCCAGCTAAATATCTACCTACTGTAAAATACAAACCCTTATTTGTCTCCTTTGATTATCAAGAAGCCTAGAACACTGGCTCTTATATAGATATTTACGTTGCAGATGTCTAAAGGTACGTGTGATGACTATGATGTCTAGAATCCTTATCAGGATTTTAGAGCTGGAGAGGGTAATAGTTCATTTTAAGGCACAATCTTTACTCTTGAACCCACAGCTTGGTCGCAATGTGATAACCTATACTATAGCTACGGTGTAGATATCACTGACAAGCCCTGGAGATGGCTTAATACCAGTGAAAACAACTATGCAGATCGGTACATATGAAACCGTTGATAGTTGAAAAATTACGATTTAGAGAGGTGATCTTTACTGCTGACTCTGAGGTACAGTGGAAGTGGGTGAGTAATTTCTTAACTGTTTTTGTACCTTGTCTTCATTGCTTGTATACTGTCACTTGGGCCCAGATTCATCTTATTGCCTAAAAGATATGTGTCTTATTAATTTAGTTATCCAGAGTCTCTCTATAGTCAATGGAGGGAAAATGGTGATTTAATCAACTTACACAGCGAAGACAGGAAGGGATGACTTGTCTTCTGGGATGCTTGTCCTTCTACAACACTATAAAGTGCCATCCAGTGCTTCATTTTTAGACGAATTTTCTCACATTAGGTGAGAAGTATCCCTCTCTGATGTACCTGTGGCATCTGGCAATGTGGGACCTTAATATCAGAAGTCTAAACTCAAATTGATGTAGAGTGCTCCTGACTGACACATCTATCTCCAAAAATGCCAAAAAAGAAGACTCAAAAAGGACAAAAAAACCTCTTTGAAGACGCAATATATCCAACGTGTTTCACTCAGAATCAAAAACAAGGAATCAGTATGACTTGCTAATATATTTCTTCTGGATCACTTATAAACAAAATCATCCCAACTTTTCCTTCTAAAAAGACACATCATTTTTATACAGCTTTACCTTTTAAAGGGTAAAATGTCTGGAAATTGAAATTAAATGATTCATAGCAGCCAAAGAAAAGATTTACTAGCTTTGCAATTCTCTGGAAAAAATAAATAAACTCAGCAATATCATTTCAGATTAAGTCTTTTTTTTTTTTTTTTGTCAAATATTTTTTGAAATAAAAAAATGGCTTGTCTGCTGACCCCAAGCCCCCTTATTTGCACGGCTGTAGCCAAGGTGCTGGGTCTGTAACAAATTACAGTGCTAGCAGCTGCATTGAAATACTGACAAAAAGTCCAGTGCTCCTGCCTCTGGCGGGAGAGATGATCCATGAACTCTAGCAGTGCTTTCAATTTAGAGGTAAAATGTTTTATATGCACTTGTTGAATCTCTAAAATAAATGAGGGTGCAGAAATAAAACTCTGAGCTATTTTAGTCTTTCTCTTTTCTATGAAGTAAAATCACAGATAATGGATTATCACTTGGCTCTCTTTTTTTTAG
Organism: Burhinus bistriatus; assembly: GCA_013397275.1. Lineage (NCBI taxonomy): Eukaryota > Metazoa > Chordata > Aves > Charadriiformes > Burhinidae > Burhinus > Burhinus bistriatus. The sequence goes on from VYXH01003096.1 coordinate 121,131, forward strand.
GATCAGACAAAAGCTCTTTTTTTTTTTTTTCTTTTTTTTAAAATGAAAGCGTATTGAAGTGGAATAAAGTACAGTTGCAGTTTGACTGCAGAGCACACTTACACCTGCTCTTAGGCAATACAAATCCAATTGATTTGAAAAGATCAGCCGTGGTGTCAGCAGCGGTGTAACCGAGATCAGAATCGAGCCCTCGGTCCATAGTAAAAGATCAATGAATTATAGCGGAGGGGGAAAAACCAAAAGCTTTAAAAGCTATTTGGAAAGTACTGATATCCATCATGAAAACTCTAGAAACAGGAAATGGGATCTTGAAAGGCAAATAAATGGATTTCAGAGTGATGTTGGACATGATGCATGGATGGCTCGTAGGTTCTTCTCTGAGCTGAAAAATGTTTTCTTTGGTCCCAATTTGCCACCTAATTAGTCAAAGCCTCTCCATAGTCTATCATTGTGTGAAGTCACCAGGTTAAGGGAGTTTTCTCTTTTCTGGAGGGATCTAGTCCAAAATATCTAAATTTACACGGAAAAAAATAAAAAAGAAAAAATTTCTGTCTGGGAAAGAAAGAAGGGGAAGGGCAAAGGATGTTGCTATGGGTAAGCTATGAGCAAGCTGGAGTCTGGTGTTTGTGACCACCCAGTTTTATTACACGGGCACATAGAGGTCAGGTTCAGCTTTTCTCCATCTGTAGATATCTACGGCAGAAGGAGAAGAGGAATTGTTGGTATGTTTTCGCATGGAGCTTGGAGACTGTCTCCATGCAAGCCCCAGCCTCCTGAGTCCAGGGGACCTTGACACCAGCTACAAGCTCTGCCTTGCCCTTTTTAGCTCAAGCACAGCCTCCCCCTATACAACTCCATCATCTCTAGTTTTAGAGTCTCCTTCACCAGTAGGCAACTTGTGGAGGTATGTCCTCCAGGGATGGATTCATGCAGTGACGTGAGGTGCTCTGGCACCATGCACAGCCAAAGCAGAGAAGCAGGTAGTCCAGAGCCCAGAGTTAGCAGGTCGGGTCCCTGTTGTCCTCCAGACAGCAGCACCTCTCCTTTGACTGCTGGCATTTAGAGGGGAAAAATCAGGATGTATGACCACTCTTATGTTTACGTCTCCAAGTATCTCCAGCCCTTTTACCAGCAGCTATTGGTTGTTTTTTAGATCTAGACAAACTTTCAAGCCTGTGCTCAGTTTTCAGGTTATGCCTCGATGGCAGAGCCTATTCAGAGTATATAGTGCCTTATTCAGCGTTGGGAGGATGCTCGTGATGCAGGCCGTGTTTGCAGCCAGCTAAGAACTTGTCCGAGTGAGAGAGAAGTCGAAGCTTATGGGTGCCATCCCTATTCAAGCATCAGAGCATATCCAGAAGGAAGGTGAACTCCAGTCTCTGTTTTATAGTGGACTCAGCCTCTCTCCTCTATCTAAAAGGTGGTTAACCAATGAGAAGGGAGAATGAGCTCCAGGTGGGCATTCTGCCCCACCTTTCTCTATTTTCTCTCTGAGGTTGTCATGAACATCGTCCCTTAGAAGTGCCCATAGCTTCCTACCCACTATCAAGGAGCCTGTACAGCCATGGAAGCCTATTGTTAGCTAGCTAGGGAACATGCTTCCCATTCCTCATGTTGTTTCTGTCCCTGAATTGCAGGACCTGCCTCTTGGAGCTTCTTCTGCCATAGCCCACACTGGATTTCCATTAAGCATTCTGTTTATTAGTTAAGCCAAGTACCACTTGCTTCCCAGGCCCATTTGCACAAAAAATTAATTAGCCACAAAAATATGCAATGCCAGACAGCAACGCAGACTCTGAGTCAAACTGAAATCCAGTTTCTAGCCTGGAACTGCTCAAAAGCACTCTTTGCACCTTTCACCACTGACCAACAGACATGTCTTAAGACATGTTCTCTTTCCCACGGCTGCTTGCTGACCTCCCTGGACGCCACACCTACCTCAGGAGCGATATAGTCAGGAGTCCCACAGAAAGTACTTGTCTTTGCATCTCCAAACATGTTCTCCTTGCACATCCCAAAGTCAGCAATTTTGATGTGTCCCTCATTGTCCAAGAGGACGTTGTCTAGCTTCAAGTCTCTGCAGAGGAAGAGAAGGAAAACCCTCCTTTAAAGTGTTACAGAGCCATACAGGTTATTTTAGCAGGTCACGTTATTAATTTGCTATCTGCCTCTATATAGTGCCTATGTGTGACTACAAAGGAACGCTGAGGGCAGAATGAGGAGCTGCTCTCTTGGACTTCAATATCCCTCTTCCTCATTCCTCCTGTCCCAGCACTGATTCATTTGCTGGAGAAGAGTTTACCCAAGACATTTTCTGAAAGCTGCCTCCTTCAAGGATGCAGAAGTGAAGCTAAGAAGGGCTTTGTGCCAGCTGGTGCTTCTGCCCTAACACAGCTTGGAGAAGGTGAGCAAGACGGGACCAGCTAATGCTCACTTTCTCCTTCCCTGGGAATCTCAATACTCTCTCTGAAGCTGCTGCCAGATCTCCCTCCCAGTGCAGGCTCTACCAATGTTGGAAGAAGTAAGGACCTGCGAGCCCTGCATGGCTTGCAGAAGGACAAAATAATCCCAGACAGCAGCAGAACACCCACCACCTTTCACTGGTGGGCTGCACTATCAGAGCCCCGGGGATTTACAAAGCCCTTCACGCATAGCTGCCAAGCTGCTGTCAGAGGTTTCAAGCTCTGAGCTACTGTGGGAAGCAAAAAGCCCAGAGAGAAAAAAAAAGAAATGCACAGAGAAGGAAATAAAAGCAAGTGAACTGGTGAATCATGGGCATTGACAGAGAACAAAGAGGTCCTCACGTGGGAACAACCTCTGAAAGCAGAGAAAAGCATGTAAAGAAAGAAAGAAAAAGGAAGAACAAAAGGAACACTGGGATGGCTTCTATGTTAAATTTTTTATATATTACCTAAAAGTTTTGCTTTTCATTGAAATAATGACTCAGGGAGATGTTTGGATCAGTGATGTTGTACTTCACCAAGGATGTAGGTAGAATTTGGGTTACCTGGTCTCAGAGCACCCACGTTCCTGCACTGCCTATCCTGTGCTATCAATCACTGCTTCTCAGGGCTCCCAAAGCACCCAGACACAACATTTGCTTGTGCCCATAGCTGAGGATACAATTGGTCTTTTCCAACGTCTGGTGATTCACAGCCTACGCACATTTTCCACATCTCAGGCAAGAGTCCTAACCAGGAGACTGCTATATAGCTACCCTCCTGGTGAGAATCACAGAATCATGGAATGGTTAGAGTTGGAAGGGACCTTAAAGGGACCATGGGCAGGGACACGTTCCACTAGACCAGGTTGCTCAAAGCCCCATCCAGCCTGGCCTTGAACACCTCTAGGGATGGGGCAGCCACAACTTCTCTGGGCAACCTGGGCCAGTGTCTCACCACCCTCACAGTAAAGAATTTCTTCCTAATAGCCAATCTAAATCTCCCCTCTTTTGGTATAAAATTGTTACCCCTTGTCCTATCGCTGCACTCCCTGACCAAGAGTTCCTTCCCATCCTTCCTGTAGGCCCCCTTGAGGTACTGGAAGGGGCTATAAGGTCTCCCTGGAGCCTTCTCTTCTCCAGGCTGAACAGCCCCAACTCTTTCAGCCTGTCCTCATAGCAGAGGTGCTCCAACCCTCTGATCATCTTCGTGGCCTTCCTCTGGACTCGCTCCAACAGGTCCATGTCTTTCCTGTGCTGAGGGCCCCAGAGCTGGACACAGCACTGCAGGTGAGGTCTCATGAGAGTGGAATAGAGGGGCAGAATCACCTCCCTCGACGTGCTGGCCACACTTCTTTTGATGCAGCCCAGGATGTGGCTGGCCTTCTGGGCTCCGAGTGCACATTGCCCGCTCATGTTGACCTTCTCATCCACCAACTCCCCCAAGTCCTCCTCAGGGCTGCTCTCAATCCATTCTCCACCCAGCTGGTATTTGTGCTTGGGATTGCCCCAGCCCATGTGCAAGACCTTTCATTTGGAACTGTTTTACAATGTTTTTTTTGAAAATGCTTTTGACTCCCTCAAAGAAGGTAACTTCTAATGCATGATGCTCTGGAGATGATCTACAATTTCAGGAAAGATCACTGTTCAGCCTCCCTCTGTGCTTCAGCCAGGTCCCAGTCAGGGTGGGAGACCTTGTAGTGTCTACACACCAAATTGTTGTCATGGGGCAATCGTTCGTTGCTGCTAGAATATGTCCCAAGAAAAAGTGGGAGTCATCAATCAAAAAGAAATATAGAGACAACCGAGACATTTGCCTTCCAAGTGGCAGACACTCATGTTGTCACAATTTCGAGCTGGAATGACTTATTTTAGTTACACCACTGAGATCAATCTCTGGCTGCCAGCACTGCTTTTATTCATCTGGTAGATTGAAGCAAAACAAAACCCCCATCACCTACAGTTCGCTTTCATTATTTTGATGAGTCTCAAAATCATTGGCTCCAGGAATTGGAGTTTCTGCCAAAAACGCCTCGGCTCATTCATTAAAATTTAAGCCAACATTTCCAAACGTGGGTGCATGAGACAGAACAGCTGGATTCATTATTCTTACTACATTGCAAGTGATGTAGTTTCAAAAATTATTCCTATTCACTTTCCTAAGTGCTTAGTTAGCTCTGACTGAGATACTGATGGCTGTGTGTTCTCAACTGACCTTGTTGTCATTGTCTTCAATGAAAAAAGGAAAAAGGAGTAGGACTGGTTAGATCTTTCCTCTCAAAGCTTGATACCCAAAGCAATGCCGCGCTGACTCCTGGGAATGAGCTACTTCTTCCTATCACCACGCTACCCAATGTCTAGCTCTCCCAATTTGCCCACGTTTCCCAAGGCTCCAAACTCAAACATCTCTCTCCTTCCATGAGAAAACAGATCCCAAACCCTGACATGTTACTGATGTAGCAATTCCAAATAAAAATGTGAATTATAAACAAAATGTCCGCGTTAGCAGTCCTGCCACAAACTCACAATGTCCTGCAGATATTTTTAATCAACTTTTCTGAGAAGTCTGAGTAAAAATGACAGACATGGCTAAGTGATTTGGGCATTTCAGAAAGTGTTTCCCTTCAGTCATCCAGAACAATAATTAGAGCCAGAAACTTGCTGAGATCCCAAACATCATCTTAGTATAATGCCATTGACATTGATCTCATGTTTACACAATCACCATCATTGGTCAATAAAGACTATAAATGGCTCCCACATGAGTACTAATAATGAATAACAAGGCGAGTCTATATGAATCAAAGCTTGAGTTTTAATAGGAGAGTGGATTGTAAACAAGCCATTCACTTTTAGCATTTGTTCTAATGTTCACGCTACATGACAAACATTGAAATAAGCTCATTTTGGTTTCAGCAAACACTATTGCTTTAGTGAGCTTTTTCATTTGTTCATGACAAGCTATTTGCTTCCTGCTTTTATAGAAGGCTGCAATGTAGTAACTAACTTTTGCCATGAAGAGGAGCTGGACTAAAGTTCCCCAGAAATTCAGTTCCTCCTTTCTTTCGGCCATGGAAAAGCAGACTGTGGCCTGATTTCTGCAGCCCTTCTTGCTCCCAACTTCTCTCTGTCCTTTCATATAGGTTTGAAGCACATCACTTGTACCTTAGATCAAAGCATTTGTGCATAACTTTGAAGCTCCTAGGGAAGTCAAGCAGAAGCTGGAATGGGCAATTTTGTAGGAGAGGACTTCTCCTCCTCGGGATTTGATAGACTGATGCATTGGGGACTAAGTTCATACCAGTAACTTTGGGAGAGGACTCTTCTGTCTGAGTGCAGCTGCCTGCAGTGTCCCACCTACCTACCTACCTACCTACCATCAGCTCCCTGTGGAACCCACTGGTAGAAATGGGCACTTCTCATACACTCTCTGACACAGGTTTCATGAACCTAAAAAAGCCCACTCCTCACTACAAGAAGAGCTTGGGCGGCTAGCTCAGAGTCATGATGGTAGGTGAGATGAATCCCATCTCCCCACGGAACTGTGCACAGCAGACCTGTTGATAACCCAAAAATTAAGGTACATCACTGTCTCCCTGCTGTTGTTAGTTGAGCTGAGTTTGTCATCACTGTCCCAGGGTAACCAGCGCAGAAGATTATACCAAATTTCTCATGGCTACATATACCTTCATACATGGAAAGCTTAAACTGGGTGCCTATGCTGGGTGCTATATGAATGTGTCAGTGTAAATGCATCAAAGAGTTTGTTTTAATGTTAATTGAAATAGGGCTGGATTCTCAAAAAGGGCTCAAAATTGCCTCTTCTACACTATCTCTTCGAAATAAAACAGTCAGACTGTAAAAAAGAAATCTGCATAGAAATGCAATACAAGTAAGCACATCCAAGCAACAGTCTCTCAGTTACTGCTAGTGCTTGCAGGCAAAGCAGAAACGGTTTAGCATATTAGACACTAAAGAGTAAAATTACCTGTATATTATGCCCTTGGAATGGAGGAACTGCAGCCCGCATATGATTTCAGCAGCATAAAACCTGAGTGAACGAAGGCACAAGTTAGAACGGGTGCTTCCCAATAGGCGCTTTCAACTAGACCCAAAACCATGGAAACTTTGTCTCCACAGGAGCCAAAATTTCATTAAGTTCCCAGAAGGCTTGGAGTGTCTCCGAAAGGCTTGGGGTAACTGGGTTTTACAGGTAACCGATGGCTCATGTAAGATTCCCAAAAGCATGCCACATGGCTAGCAGCCCAACTCCCACTGAAACCACTTGGTGAAACAGTAGGGATTTGGAGCCTACTCACCTTCAGGGATTTAGAAGCCATGCTGCATGGCTAGCTGCATTTTTTTTATACATAATTGACTCTGAGGACACGTCCTTCAGTGCCCAAGGATGTCTTCAGATCAGCTGTGGAGCAAAAAACCACCACCCATCTCCTCCTGCCCACCCTGCCTTACCTCAAGATATGGTCCCTGTCGCAAAAAAGGCAGACCGGGTGGTATCTATCCCTTATTTACGTATTTAAAGTAACTCAGTGATTTACAGTAATGCACCAGACTGCAAACTGCAAATTACAGTTAATGCCTCAGACCTCAAAAGAGCAGCTATAATTTGCCGTGTCCAGTAGCTGCTGCACAAACAGTGGTCCCAGGAATGTGACAGGCAGGTGGGCATCTGGGTTTGGGGGACCACAGCCAGTCTCCTTGGCTTGCCAAGCAGCTCTCTTCACTGCTCAGGTTTACGACTTGCTTCTGAAATGTTACCCAAGATGCCAACTAGCTAGCAGCTCCATGGCCTTTGCCTGGAGTCTCTTTGCCTTTGAGATCTTTGTTCTCAACACAGTTCTGCCTAAAGGACACCACCACATCCTGCTGCAAAGGGGCAGCGTAAGGCTGAAGCACGATTGCGCCATGGAATTGCTCTCCCAGAAGGGAATGTAACGGCAGGATGGTATGCCGCTCCACTGTCGTACAGCTCTGCTCCTTCCGGCTTCGCTGCATTGGCCCTTAATTCTGAACATTCAAATGCTTCTGAAAAAATCACCAAATTAAACCCTGATGTAAATGTGGGTTTGGCTTGGTTTTTTTTTTTTTAATTATTAAATAAAAATTAATTCCTATAGTGGTTTCAATATTGACTTTTAAAATGCCTTTTGCTCACAGAAGGATTATAAGCACCTTTCATTTATTCTAATTCTTCTATTTATTTTAATCAAAGCTAAATAAATTTTTAATTCTCTGTTGGTGTATTAATTTTTTGTTTAAATTTACCTTTTTCACTTTTGATAGGTTTTATCTTTCCCTCCTCTCCCCCACCCCATTGAACCTTAAAGGGGAAAAGGGAAAATCCCATTACTTCTAACAAACAACAGCTTCACCTCTGATGACTTGATCAGGAACCTCAGCTTAAGCAGGTCCTGCAGCTTGGCTACAGGCCACCCAGTGTTGTAAAGAACAAGATATTTGGTTCCACAGATGGCTGAAAATTCATCTGTGGGATTTCTTTGATGGTGGTAAATCTGGGGTGGAGGTTGGGTCCACGATGTCATTATTGGGGCCTCCAATTATGGGCTGAGCAAGAACTCAATGAGTACAACAAAGAGCAACCCCAGAGCTGCTGTAATTCATAGCAGACACCTGTAGGTTGCTTTACAGAATCACAGAATCGCCTTACCTTTAAAATGACCCTCATCCATGGGCCATGTAAATAAGGTCTCAGGCATGCTTGGGGCCGTTGGATCTCAGGTGGATTGAATGGTCCTTCTGGAGCCCCTCTCTGTTTGAGGGTCTGCAGTCCTGGGAAGGGGACTGATCCAGCAAGCGGGGCAGCCTAAGGGACAGCTTCTACCCAGCTCAGCTCTCGGCTCCGAACAAATGTTTGTGGGACTATGCTGAAGTTAGTGTGAAATACAGGAGCCAGGTCACAAGCTAGAAGGAGGTCCCCAGTTTGCAGGCTAAAGGAAAAGCCTTCAGGCAGATGCAATGCTGACAAGGGTGTAGCAGCATTTGTAATAATTCCAGACAGAAATAGCTTCCCTGGTTGACCAAGAATGCAAAGCAAGGTCTCGTCTGACTGAAATCAACTCTGTGGACGGGCTCTAAAAAGCCTTCTGTGGGAGGGGAAAGAGGACAGGGAGAGGAAGTGACTTGCTCCAAGCCCATCGTTGAGTCAGGGAATGACCTGCCCGTTTTGTTCCATTCGGGAAGAGCTGGGCTAGAGAGTGATTCTGCTTCCAGCACAAGCACTATGCCCACTTTGCAGCTGGGTAATCTGCAGGGAGGTCCAATGATTTGCCCAAGGTTTCCTCTACAGGACAGTAGCAGAGCTGGGAATAAAACCAGGATCCCTGGTGTCTGCAGCTGCTGCCTTTGCTTCTACTGTGTGTGCAACCTGCAAGCCAAAAGGTAATAATAACATCTTACGTTGCTCTGGGAAGGTCGAACTTATGACAACTCTGGATATGGAACATGAGGTCTCCTCCATTGAGGTATTCCATCACAAAAAATAGGTTTTCCTAGAGAATGAGACAAGATGACAATAAGGGGTGGGGACGGGTGAGATAAAAGTTTAAAAAAAAAAAGAAAAGAAACCACCCAGAAAGCACTTGAAAAGAGGAAGGAAAAGATTAAAAAGATTACAGAGAGGGTTTTGGAAAGAAAGCAGTTTCTTTTTCAGATTCCTCATTTCTCCTCTTTGCTCTCTAAGCCCGTACTCGCCCTCTTTGCTCTGATTTGTATAAACGGCATTAGCAAACATTGCAAAGCCACGTAATACCCAGCCGGCGCCAGTGATTTTTACCAGCAGACCTCAAGGCTCACTAGAAGGGGATGAGTGACTCTGCAGTGCCTGTATAACAGAAGGACAGATGGACCAGCTTCCTGGGGGACTAGTGGAAGAAGCAGAAGAAAATCCCAGGTCTCCTCTGGTTCCCAGCTCAGTGCATTATCCATCCCGTGGAGTGAGCTCAAGCTGGTGTCATCTGCATTCCTCCACATCTTCTGTGGAGGCACATGGGTCTGACTGTTTCAAGTTATCGGAGATACTGGCCAGATGCAGCAATCTCTTTTAAGCACTTGCTTGATTTTAAGCCTGAAAGCTGCTCTGTTAAACACAGCAAGATACAACTTGCTAGTGGGAAGACTCATGAATTAATCATACTTCTGGATGCCCATTGAGTGCTCGTATGTCAGAGAAGCCTGGAGAAAAGATCCAGTCCTTGTCCCCAGGTTGCGTGCAACCATCAGTCGTTCCATCAGGGCAGTGGAAAACTCTGCTCCTGGTACATGGGAAGGATGGGGGGAATCTCTGTATTGAATAAAGAGCAGAACCGATCACCAAGGTTTCCTTTCCAATCCTGGATGTACACATTGATCCCCTCGCTGCTTCATGAGCCATAACTTCACCATCAGGCCCTCACGGAAACTGGAGGCTGATTCACACCAATCCCTTCCACACTGAACTGCACCTAAAAAGCAGGAGGAGTGCCTTTTTCTGGAAGAAGAGTATCTGTGCAATAAGTTATGCTCCCAGTTTAAACTTCTGTTTCAGGAATCTCAGCTTTTGTGTATAAAAGCATGGATAAAATAAAATGGACGCAGTATTTTTTTTTTTTTCTCAAAAGCCTCTGTTCTGTACACATCTGAAGTTAGTCATCTCTATGCTATGTTGAAGTTTATTAATATCTTCCCTTTGTTGCGTATTGCTGATTTTTTTTTTTTTTGGGGGGGGAAATAGAGTTCTTTTCACTTATATTTTTAACAATTAAAGGAAGATTTTTATCCGTAAGATCTAATGTAAGCATCTCTGGCAGCAAGCCAAGAGCTGGCTATTTAAAAACCCAAGTGTTTCTCCCTTTCAAATAACAGCTGTCTGCTCTAATTTGTGCAATTTCTTTAGCCAGATCCTTTTAATTACAGTACTCTTATTTAAACGGATGTCTGGCTGGAAACCCCACCTGTCATCCGACAAGCACAGGGCCAGATCTGGCTTCCCAGGGAACGAATACAAATTTTGCCAATAAACCAAACAGGTGCGGGTTTTGAGTTTGAAGGTCTTGCATCTGTAGAGGTCTGTGCACGTAAGTCAGTCTAAGCAAGTAAGAAGGCCAAATGGAGATGGGCAATTTAGTAGAGAAATGTATAAATCTTGGAAGCGGTATGAGCTCAGGAGCCCATTCAGGAAAACACTTGAACAGATGCTCTTTGTGAAGGTACACAGGGAGTGGATGAGCTTTAGCCAACAACAGACCAGCAGCCACGTGTATCACACTGGGACAGAAGAAACCTCCTGGATCTTCAAATGGGCCAGATTCAGCTTCAGTGGACTGGGAAGGAGAAAACCACTGGGCTTCCCTGGAAAGTCCACTGAGTTTGGCTACGCTTTGTCACACATCTTTAAGTGTAACTTGAAGTCCATGTTTATGCAGCAGAACAAGCGGTTGTGCTCTGCTTGCTCATGGATTTGAGCAACCATCTGATGTACCTACTTAATTGAACTGGGGGCTCTAACTTGAAACTGGGGACTTTGGCAGCATCCTTCTGCCATCTGAGGAAAGAAAAGGTGGACAATCTCTCAGATTAACTGGCATCCAAAGATCATTATATGAACTCTGTTGCTCAACTGTCTAAAGCTATGAAGCTGAAGACTACAAACTTGACTTAGGCATGATTAATACTGAAGTTCATGGTCTATCAGGTTCTATAGCATGGTATATAAACACTATTGCTTCTCATAAAGGTCAGTTGTCTGGATTGGCCCATGGAGAAAAATTACTTGAGATCAGCCGTAAGTACATCATTATGAGCAGCAAGATATAATCAAGCAGTGCAAGCTGCAACAAGTTACTGGAGACAGCTTCCTAGGCCTGAGATCTACAGAGCCGTAGAACACGTTAAAAATGGGAAGTGGCAAAACCCATGCTTGAAACCACCAAAAATTCAACACTGTGCTAGAAGTTAAAGGGTTAGAACAGCACGGAGGACGTGTTTGCAGACAGGATCAGACCTACACTTCCTCTTGTCCTGGGAAAGTTATCTGATGGCTCTTGCCTGCTACTGCCAGGTTCTGAAGTCTGTCAGCACCTGGAGCAGGTGAGCGTGCGTTGAGTGGGTATTTCTCAAGACATGCAGCTGGGTTGGTACGACTTTATCATGCCCTTATCCCCTGTCATGGTCCTAGCTCAGGGATGCTAAGCAAATAAACAGGAACGCTGTTCCTCAGTGCTGAGACCTACACATCTCTGAAGGAGGCTTGGGAAGAGCCCCTCACCTTCACTGTGAGAACATGCTCAGGTAGCAAACGCTCAAGTCAAACTCCTGGTCAAGGTTCCAGACTCACACAACAGAACAGAATCACACAGAATGACAGAATGGTAGGGGTTGGAAGCGACCTTCGGAGATCATCCAGTGCAAACCCCCTGCCAAAGCAGGTTCTCCTAGAGCAGGTTGGACAAGAATGCATCCAGGTGGGGTTTGAATATCTCCAGAGAAGGAGAGTCCACAACCTCTCTGGGCAGCCTGTTCCAGTGCTCTGGTCTTACAGCAGAGTTTAGGGCCATCTTTTACAACCACAGAGCTCAAGGAGGACCGTAAAGGCATTTCCTGCACTCAGCGATGGACACTGCCCCAAGATACTTAGCACTAGCTGTCTTGAGGACATTCGTATGTCAGCCATTCCCTAGCTCTAGCTCATCTTCCAGGGGCCTTCTCTATTGTAACAGAGGGAACATGACAAACCCCTCTGCAGGAGGACAAAACGGTGCTCCTACAGCAGGCAGAACCGTGCAACTTGATGTACAACACACAGTTAGACTTATATGGGTGTGCATCCCGCACACAAAACAACACGGTTCCCTAGTCGACTCAATCCTGCCAGGTGGCGAAAGACTTGATTACTGCAAGAACTCAGTTTCTTGCCCCATCAGTCCCTCGGTGCCTGTGCTGAGCTGAGCTCCTCTCTGCAGAGCCACCTGCTCTCTCTGCCTCTCCAGGACGTGGCAGGGATGGAGTTAAACCAACCTGCTTCTGTTCTGCATGCAACTGCTGTGAGAATGAATAGTCACTATCAGAGATGCTTTCAACTTTATAAACAATAAGTATAAAGCAGGCAGCATTTAAATTGATCTTTGGAAGGTACATCCTATAACAGGCTCTTAAAATCCTCAAACCAGCTGGAAGCCCTCCAGAGCACTTTTCTGCAGAGATTTTCAGATTTTGTTTTCTTTGCATTTGAAAGCAGTTGCATACATAAAATACACAATTTCACACTATTTACGGAAGAGCAAAAATCTTCTTCCCAGGGCTTCCAGGAGGATAAGTATTGGAATAATTAATGCTGCAGGACAGTGTTGCTTTACCCTTATTTAGAGCAGTTACCAGAGAAAATGGCTGCACATGGAGAAGGTTCCTCAATGCATATTGAGTGACCTAACCCCACTGTGTGCCCATTGAACCAGGCTGACCCTTGCCAAGAGGAAGGTTTGACACCATGCAATTCCTGCCGCTGATTCTTGTCTCATATTTCCATGCAGCTGAGCCCAGCCCACTCTGGGTGCTCATCCATGCTCATCAGCTGTTTTAGTTCCTGGGATAGGTGGGAGCCAAAGGTCTCAGCCCTTCTCCACCACATCACCCACTGAGTGTTGCAGTCCCATCACAGCATCCCATCCAGTGGGAAAGCAAGTGGTGCCCCTGCACCTCACTGCGTCTACTCCCATGAGGAGCAGCTAACACAGCGTCACTCCTTGCTCGTAGGTGACCATAGGAGATATTAACATCAATATTTGCATCATCTGGGGACTAGCAAAGCCAATTTGTTACAGATTAAAGCAAATGCAGGTTTAATTTTGTTCTCTGGTCTATCTTCTGGAGCCGGCAGCATTTCTTACAGCTGTCAAATAATTCAGCCTGGTCCCTGATCTCGTGATTTATTTTTTGTTCTAGTCTTTGCACTGTCAGCATTTTTGACTGCACGTTAAACTGCTCCTTTGGGATGCTTAGCTTTGTGTGCCCATCTACTTGGTACAAAGCATATGAATATATTTATGCATATATATAAAAATACATATGTATACATAAAGGTGCAGACGTGGCTGGCAATAGCTCCTTTCACTTCAGTTCTGGGACCCCAGGACCCTTCTTCACAGCTCACAGCAGGCAGGGTACATCACTCACAGAGGTAAACTGAGTTACCGTCAGCCCCGTTGTGCAAGAGAAAGTGGCTTTTCCTACCGGTATTGGGTGGGATCTCAGAAAGAGGCTAATTTTCTCAAGGCCAGATAAAAACTTCTCTGAAAATTTGGAGATAAAAAAAAAATCACCAGACCGAAAACTAAACAAAAAGTAGTCAAATTTATGAAACATAAATATTTCATCAGCTGAAAAATAGGGGGAAGAAAGTAATGTTTTCATGTGAAAAAGTCAGCTTTTTTTCAGGACAAAGAACTCAGGAAATCCATTGCAGACTTTTAGAAGTCCCAGGCAAAGGTGAATGTATTTTGGGCTTAGAGCTGGACAACAGGAAGGCAATTAGAGTACGTGTATTTAATATGTCGATCATCTATGACTTAAAAACCCCATGCTTGTGAGCTGGGCCCCTCTTTTCCTTGCCAATACACTCCATCTGGTCACACCACACGGGCTGACACCACCCAGAAGTGTCTTGTAAAGACTTCATATTTTTGATGTTATAATTACAGCTGTTCACACCTTCTCTGGCAGAACCTTGTTGCAATCCCAAAGCTCTGCTGAGACGCTGCTATTTCTACCAAACCATGTTGAAATTTGGGCCAGGATTGAATGAAACCCTGCCAGTTTTCCAGCCTGCTGGTTGCGAGAGGCAAAATCCTCAAAGCTTCCATAAACTTCCCAATTCTTCCCCAGCTTTCCCATCGGCTGGTTCAAATTTGGCCAACTAGCTTTGAATCAGATGTTTCCAAGCTGACTTATCCCCCCGAAAACCAGGCCAGGTTGGATGGGGCTTTGAGCAACCTGGTCTAGTGGAAGGTGTCCCTGACTATGGCAAGGTGTTGGAACCAGATGATCTTTAAGGTCCTTTCCAACCTAAATCATTCTATGATTCTATGATTCAAGATCATGTCTCCCAAATGGCTGAACACAAAGGCATGGGATGGTTTGTACAAGGTGTTGCCTTGAACTCTCTTCCTTAGCCTTCCTTCCTGGTCAATGCCAAACCCAGGACGCTGGCTACAAAGATATCTGGTCTGACCTCATAGGACACCTCATCTTGTGACCAAAATTTTTGTTGTGCTTTCAGTTTAGTCCGTCCACTATTTTGTTGTGCTTCAGTGGTTCAGCGGTGCTGGAAGTCAAGGCTTGCCACCTCACCTCCCTGCAGGATGACTTCTCCTGCAATGCATCAGCATCCTGCAGCCATGCTGTGGTCAAAGGGGATCCTGCACTGCCTGGGAACGGCATGTGGACCTGATCCAGGGCTGCTCAGAGGATCCCTGGTACAGCCAGGCAATGGAACCAAACACTGTACGGGTGTGAAACCCGCGTGCTCCAACCCACACGCTGTGATTCAGGTCAAATAACTCAGCCCTGTCCCTCTAATGGCAAGACAAAGACAGAAGAAAACTGAAATTGCCCTTGGAAAATTTTGCAGGAATTGCAGTTTTCTCCAAGGAGATATTTTAATGAGAAATCTCCTGAAAATACTCATGGAAAACACTTCAGAGCCCAAGAATTTCTAAATTAGGATCACACTCCTTATTTGCAATCCTTTTCTCCTTCCTGCCAGTGTAAGAAATTTCAAAGTCAGTATTAAGTACATTAAAACAACAGAGCATTTGAAAATGGCTCACCACCAGGACTTTGAAAAGATATAATACATTAGGAAAGCAGAAAAGAAATGTTTCTGTAACATTTGCTTTTAAATTGCAATAAAGATTACTTCTCTTTTGGGTTGAGATAATCTTATGTGTTGCTATTTTGTGCTACGAGCCAAAACGCCTCAAGACTTAATTTGCATTTAGGTAAAGGGTGTGAATAAAAACTTGGTCACTGAAGTAAAGAAACAGTTAGAAGCAAAAGTGACTTTCAACAAGGCAAAGCCTATTTTTATCACAGAAGATCAGTGAAATGCAAAAAGAAGAATAAAACAAAAACACCGGAATGCTATTCACTGTTTTGGCATTACAGATTTTGGGATTTCGCAGAATAATAAACATGTTTTTCCTCCTCTTTAACATAAAAGTGTCCCTTTAAATCTAATAAACAGAACAGCTCTCTGAGCTTGTTGTTAACATTCACACCATATAATTATCTCTGCTGAATATCTGGATACAAAGATTCCTGCAGTAAAATAAACCAGGCAAGTTCAAAAAGAGATTGGGAAAAAAAAAAGCCCATGCGTTTGAATTTTGTTCTCATGTAGCCAAACACGACAAGTATTCTGAGTTTTGAAGGCATCGATCATTCAGCCTCCGCAGGAATAAAAAGGAGCATTAGGTGCCGGGTGCCTACAAAAACCTGTCTGAAGGGCTGTCAAGCCTTTTATATTTCATCATTCACTGATGACCTGGGTTGAGGCCAAGGAAGAAACTCATCCCAGAGCTCAGAGAACCATCAACAGATTATCTGACTTTTTTTCCTTCTGGAGGCACAGGGACGACTGAGGTTCTTGTTTCAGTGCAGGAATATTCCTGGTTTTCCTGTCCTTTGCAGGGGCACTCAGTACCTGAAGCAGCTCAGAAACCTTGCAAGCCAAAGCGTTAGAGATTCAGAAAGGCATTGACACATGCATTTCTGTTTGAAACGACTTATCTACCCAGTGATGCCTTAAAGAAAAATACCAATTTTTCAACTGAAAATTCAAGTTTTCAATATTAAAAGTCCAGAGAGGGACTACACAGCAGCGCCCTGGCTTCTAAAATGATTGCTCTAAAAGAGATTACAACTCAACCATGCTGTCCTTTGAGCCGTGAAAGACTGTCCACGGCTTGTCACAGCTCTCCTGCTCTGAATGGCTTTCACGCGTTGAGGGATTGCTGCCTGGCTTGCAAAGGTCAGAGGAGAAAACCATAAGCTAGAAATCAATCACAGCCCAGAGCGGCTTTGGCCTGGGCAGCCACGTTCCAGCTTCTCTATCTGTGCACTTGAGGGCAAAACGGGGAGATCAAATAACTTTAAAGTGGCCATGTTGACTTGGGATGAGATGGATGGAGATGCTTTCTATACGTCAAGAGGGCAATATTCTGACGCTGCCCATAAAACAGTGTAGGAAAAGATCACTTGGGTTTTTGAGCCTGGCACCCATGTTTTTTTCTGGCACTCATTGCTTTTCCTTCCTGCAGGTTTTCCTTGCCCCAGCCACAGCTGGAAGCACAGTCCCACCCTACACGGTCAGTAAATCCCATCTGGCTCCTGGCGTGACTCCATTTAGTCTGTCATCTTCTTGTTGTGATCTCATGAGGGAAGTGGACACTCGCATGCAGGCACTGCCTGAAACCAGAGCTGCAGGCTGCCACTGCTGCATCCATCCCAAACCTGACCTCCAGCTTCCAGACCAGGGCTGGACCAGGGCTGGACCACAGACAAGACGGTTCTGCTGCTGCATGCGAGTCAGCCGCTGGTGTCGGTCAACATCCCCTTGGGCACCTGGAGTTACAGGCAGCACAAGCAGCTCTCCCTGGAGTATAAGCTCCCTTGTAGAGCTGGGACTGTTGTGAATATTTTGTCTTTTTAGTTAAGTCTTGATTTTCTTTGGTTTTGGAGTTGGGTCATTTATATTTTCCTCTGAAATCTAGCCCCCAAAAAAGGGAATTAATGCCTTACCTCTCCAGGCAAGGCTCCATTCCCAGGTCGTGCTGTCCTGACCAACAGTCCCGAAGGGGTTAAACATGAGAGCCTGGGCTTAGTGTCACATCGCCTATGGCAGTTCCCAGATGTTCCCTGTTATAAATTTAGTCTGTCTTTAAACATGTGCCGCATCCCATGGGTGGCTGGTGTATACCTCAGAGGTTATATTTGTTTCTCCTGACCCTGCAGAAGCAACAAGCCTCTTGCTGAGCAGGTCCTAGCCTCACACCGGGCAGTATTTTGTATCACTAAATCCTGGGACAGAGCGGGGACTGGGAGCATCCTAACAAGACCCTGAACAAGCAGCCTTGAGAGAGCGATGTTCCTCTGAATTTCAGCTTTGGGACAGCAAACATCTCTCGGGAGTGGTTTGGGTAGGTTAGACAGACAAGACAATCTCTCAAATTTCCTTCCATCATTTTTTTTCTATGTCTTGTGCATGTTTTAGTGTTAAGATGAGTGGTTGTGGCTATAGAAAAGGCTCTGGAAAGCTAATCAGTTGGTGGTTTGTTGCCATGTAGGGCCATGAAGATACATACATTACTTAAATGTCACTTCAATTTTGGTTTGGAGTCCTAAGTGGGATTTCAGGTGAAGATGCTTTGTGCTGCCCCTCTGAAGTGCAGTCTTCACCGTCAATGGTCCTACGTGAACGAGGAACAGTCTGATGCAATTTACCAGTAACTGGGGGGAAAGAAGAATCCTAAAGTGAAAGACGGCATGTTTATTCTTCATAACCAGAATTTCTTGAATTAGCTCTGATCCAGGCTAGTTGCTGCAGCATACCACTTCATGGTCCAAGAAGTTCAGATAACACCAGTGTGGGCACATCTGCACCCTTGGCTGTGGATGTGGCCTTTGCACATCCTCAGCCCAGGGTACCAGGACGCAGATTTTAACACCGGGTCTCTGCATAGCCACCTCAATCAGTCTTGGATGCCATAATCCTCAAATGCACCCCCTAGGTGCACCTGTGGGGAAGGCAGATGAAATTTCTGGAGCCACTTCCCAAGTGGTTAACCTGAAGATCCCTTCCCTTAGAACCACCTCATGTCCAAGCTATACCCTAACATCTAGCAGACTTAAGCACTTCACCAAGTATCCTTATCTCAGCAAAGCATCCTCACCCCATGGAGGAAGGTGACAGATCCTTGTCTTACCTTGGTCTGGAACGTACAGAAGACATGAGTCAGGAATGGGTGTTCCCAAGCTAAGGAGAGGACTCTCTTCTCCACCATCGTACATTCAACATCATCATCCATCAGCACCACATCCTTCTTCAGGGCTTTCACAGCGAAATACTGGTCTGTGCTCTTCAGCTCTGCAAGGAACACCTAGGGTGGAAACAGCTGCTCAGAAAGAGCTGGCACCACAGCCACGCGAGGATGGGAGCTGGGCTCCGGGGAATTCACTAGGGTAGACCTTAAAAAAGCTGTTGTTTAAGGCCCAATTCTGCCATTAAGACTTTGTAGACTTTGAGTTTGTTCGCCACACCCAGAATAGTTTTATGAAGCTGAACCCCAGGGAGGGGTGAGAGGGTCCTGGTGATTACAAGAGCAGGGGCTACATGCTCCTATGGACAGGACATGTCAGAGGCCCAAACACTTCTGACAACAGAAACCATCTTTATGCAAATGCTTACGAGATACATTTCCTGTTTTATGACTTTAAATAACAAAACACAGAATTTTGCTTTGTCAACATGTGAAATGCAAATGCCCTGCACCAGATCCTCAGCAGGTGTAAACTGACGTCTACCAGTAGTTAGACTGATCTATATCAGATGTGACTTTCTCCCCCTTCCTCCCAGTTAGCAGGAGGCCTGAGTAGAGAGGCTGGGTCCCCTGTACCTCTGCAGGGCTTCTTCTCTGAGAAGAGCAAAACACATCTCAGAGGAGTTAGGACCTCTATCTGTTTTTATGGGCAGGGAAAATGAGACACAGAGCAGCAGAGAAGGGTTTTCTGGAGAGCACAGAGCAAAGAAGTCTCTGCTGGAAGGCAGTGCCAGTCCTGATCTTTACACTAACAGCCTGTCGACACCGTTTCCCATAGACTGAACAAATATGTAAGACTCATCAAAGAGGTCTTTGAAGTTCTCTACCAGACACTATTTACTGAGTAAGCTCAGACATGTTGTAGCCCCGACAAAAAGTTTTATTTACCCTTTTGGCTACTGCTGCATTTCACTTTGTAGCACTAGACAGAGAGTCGAGCCTAGAGCTTCCCTCTGTCTCTGCAATGAATGACCAGAGATGCTAACAGTGCTGATGCTGCAGGTACCCTTTTTACCCCTGTTTTTGTGCAGGGCACTGCTCTCCGGGGGAAACTGGGGAACGCAGTGTATTTTTGACTTGTGCTGTGACTTCCAAGGTGCAGGCAGGCAACGCTAGACCTCCTGCAGAGGGGGCTTCCTCATGGGTCTGGCCTTCAAGCTCCCTGGTCCATGCAGAGCTGGAGAGACCCGTCAGGCACCGAGATCTGCACCGCCTGTCCCCTCTATGGGGAAGTGAATCTTGCTCCAAGCAAATAAGGGCACCAGGAGCAACACCTACACAGGAAACTTGTGGGCGAGGTTTGTTGCAGAAGGGCATGAAAAAGCCCATCTTCTCCACACCCACATGGTGCGCTGCAGAGAGACACAGACGTTTGCAAGCTTGGAGAGTCCATGTTAACCCAGGGGGCTGAAGCAAGATATAGAATCTGCTTCCATGGAGGTATTCAAGACTTGATTTGACAAACCCTTGAGCAACCTTATCTGATTAGACCTGTTTTGAGCAGCAGGTTGGATTAGATGACCTCCAGAGGTCCCTTCCTTCCAATGTAAATGTTTCTATGATATCTATGCTCTTGAGTCCAGGTTAGTCTGTGCTGTGGAGTTTGGGGTATTTTGGCTTCGCTCTAACTCAGATGTCTCAGCTCTGCTTCCCAGGCAAAGTGTAGACATGTCAAGTGTTTTCAAGTATGGGAAAGCCAACACAGCAAATATTTCACCAGTTTAAGAACTGGCTGCAGCAATTGCTCCAGCTCACTTAGCAGGCAAAAAGCAGCCCTTTATTTAAGGCAGAGTTTCCACCTTGGAAAGGTTCGGGATCTGAGCAATGAGATACATAACGATACTCATTCTCCTTCTTGGCTGTGAAAACACAATGGTGAGTTCCTCTGAAACTGCTTCATGCAGCTCTGCGCTGGCACTGAGTAACATGACTCCCCTTCCAGGGGACATCTGCAAGAAGGAGGAACAATCCACAATTCATCAAGATAAATGAATCCATTGAAAACAGGTGGTTCTTGTTTCAAAAGCACAAATTCTTGGCTGTTGCAAAATTTGCTTTACGCTCCAGCACAGATCGGAGCTGGGAAAGAGCAGTTAGTGTTCCCAGCTGGGGACCTGCTGCTCTAGAGAGGGAAGGTGATCCACACTCAACTTTTTAGCTAATGTTTCCGCCTCCCTCTGAGCTTGCTGAGCTAAGCTGGCAGGAGTAGCTGCATGAAGGGGGACAGCAGAGATCTTTCCCACCAGCTCTCTGTGGATGACCAGGCCCCGTCAACCTGCACAGAAGGTTTTACTCAGCTTCTTTCCTCTCTCGTTGTGGGTGCTCATGAGACAGCAAACTCATGGGGTAGAGGGAAGGACAGGGAGAATCTTTGTCTTAGGCAAGAAGACTGGGTTCAAGACTCAGCCATGCCAGAAGAAGGGTTCTTTGAGGGCTTGGAGATGTTTTTTCCAAAGTGGCCTTCAAACCACATGCTATTTAGTGCCATAATAACCAATATGCAGAGCTACGCAGTGGCGTCTAGCCCCCTGATGCTTACCTTGCCAAAACTGCCTTTCCCCAGCATCTTGTGCAGGACAAAATCTTCAATGGTTAGTTTTAGCTGCACTTGGTGCTCTTCCTGCTCCTGGGGCTGTCCTCCCAAGTCTGACTCTATTAGAGACTCCCCCTTCCCTGTACCCTCCACCGGAGTCTCCCAGGAGATGCCCTGTGGCTCTGCAACACACATCAAAACATTCAAATAAATGCCTGGAAATGAGCCGAAAATCCCCAGAACGCTTACAGGTATTGTGTTTAGAGTTTCAAAAGGGTGTTTCAAATGAATGGAAATGTGGTGGCCACGTCTACTAAGTAGATTGGCTCTGCTCGCACATTGTTTTCTCTCTGGAAGAAATTTTACTCCAGCGTAACTCCACCTTCTTCAGTGGTATTACTCCCACTTTACAAACTCCTTCATCTGTCTTTCTGTTTTACGGCAGCAAAACATGACCAAACCCTTCATTTCTGGCCACCTGTGTTCTTCATTCCTACTTGCTGGTTGCCGTTATGAAGTGCTCCCATTTTTTCAAGGCCTTTTCAAGATTCTTGGCAAAGCTCGCATGTGAGGCAGATGGGACAGCATTTTCATATTGGGTCCCTACTCTGGATGTGAAGCTCTGATCAAGTACTCCAGCTGTCCTGGAGCGGAACTACTCAGAGTTTCTTCAGTACTCCATTCACTTGGATGTACATGAACTTCTAAGAGATCCTGTCCCTTGCTGGATATATCCCATGTACTCAAATGCACATTTGCTGTGCTGTCCTAAATTGCGGAACAGCAAAAACACTACCCAGCAGACAAACAGACCCACAGGTAAACCAGATGTGAAACCATTTGGGGCTTTGTAGATTCGCATCAGCATAGCCAGTTCTACTTGTAGAAAAGAAAGGAAAAAAACCACAGGTGGGGACATTATTTATTTCCCCTTGGGGGCCAAACGGCACTGTCCCCTTAGCTCAGATGGTACCAAAACCAGCCTTTGAGGCTCGATAGCCTGGTGCTGCACAGTATCAAACCCAGAGCACTGCTATAATGTGGCTTTGCCGTGCTTTACCCGGTGCCTTCTCACATTTTGCCCTAGGTCCAGTTTCCAGGATATTATCTGCACACAGGGCAGTATTAACTTGCACTGAGAAAGTGGATGATGCTAGGAGCTGGGGTCTCAGCTTGACCTTTGCTTAGGATTGCAGCTGAGGACCCACTGTCCCAGTCCTTGCTAGGTTTAAGTATTGATTCAGCTGTAGTCTTCTTTTTTTCCCCTCCCCTTTCTGGTTGATGCATTTTAGAGCTTGTGGGAGGCAGAAAAGCATTGTGTCAGTGCCATCATAGGTCTGCTGCAGTTACAGTACAGTTCTTGGAGGGGCACCATGAACCATGAAGCTGGAGGGGTCCTGAAATGGCCTTTTACAGGGGCCACATGGGTCTAATGAAAGATGGTGACATTTTTGCTACTAATATCCAGAGTTCTGTGACTCAAGCACAAAGCAGACAAACAAGGGATGTCCCCAGGAGACTGCAATTTTTAAGGCCACTGAGCCCCCAGTAGCTTTGTCCAAGGTCTGTTAACCAGTGGTCTTCCCAGTCTCTCATTCAACCTCTTAAATGTCTTCTCTTGTAGCACCGAGGCCCATGACACTTAGATCAGCTCCTGGGTGAATGAACTGGGGATCTGCCAATGGTTTTCAAAAGTACTGGATGTCAAGCCAGTACTCCCAATCTCCTGTTTAGAGCTTGGTTTCTCTTTAAAGTTCTCAGATTTTATACACGAGTCCCAAGAAGGGAATAAATACATTATTGCCAGTGGAGGTATGATCTGTGCTCAAGTAGAGGTCAGAAAGAGAGTTTAGGGGTTAGCTGAATGAGTGGTGGTTGGTGTCTCATGTCATCAGAGGTTGGGATGGCATGAGGGGAGTGAAGGTTTATAGAAAGAAAAGGAACCAGGTTGAGATCTAGGGTATCTGCCATGCCCAAGTGATGTGGCTGGGAAGAGCTGCTGATATCCTGGGATGAGAAAGGCTATGAATTGCTCTAGGCTGAAAAGATGCAGGAAAGATTCAATGGCTAATAAATTCCCCATTGTTGTCACCTCCACATAATCACGTACAAACCAAAAAATTAACAAAGCCTACTGTTCCATATCACTAAGGGAAACTACCTTTTTTTCCTGTTGTAGATGCTGGCAATGCGTGAAGCGGTGTTACCTCCTTCACAGGAACTGGGAAGCCAATTTCAAGAGGTCCATCCCTGGAGATCTGTTCAGTGTCACGCTGACAGCGAGCCTGGATTACAGAAAACATCAAACGAATTTTGAGCCAAATGTCATATTCTGAGCTTATGGACACTGTGGCTTCTTCTGTGTGACTGCCACAGAAGCCAAGATCTAGAAGAGGTCTTTGCTTATGAGAAGAGCCTAACGTTTAAGGGTTTAGTAACCTAGAGGAACCCATAGCCTTCTGTGAGAGGTGTGCGGGTGTTAACAGGTCTTTGTACTGCCAATATAGAGATGCCTTATTTTGCACAGGGGGCTGAGTCCCTGGCTATCCACACAAAGGGCTTTTTAATTAACAACTTCCTTCCCAATAGTCCTCTTTGAAGAGAAATCTGGAAAAATACTAGAGGCTGGAACATGCTGCAGCCTCATCCCTGCACAGTGTCTAGATGTCACTCTGAAGAACTTGCACCAGTATATTGCAGAAGGTAAGAGTTTGTCTGGGTTCAAGGGTGACGAGACAAAAACATGAAAGATAAATCCTCTGAGGGCTACTAAACACTAAGACTCCACCTATATCTCAAGAAGTCCCCAAAGCCTAAATTTCTGGAGATTAGAAGAGTATTTTGGGGAAAGTATCTATTGTTCACCCTCTTCATCTCTCAATGGTGACTCCAAGTATACAGTGCAAGATGTTGTAGGGAGACAGCAGGTAGGAAATAGAGAAGAAACAGCACAAAAAAGTCCTCTTTGGAGGTTTGCCAGCACTAACTATCACATAAAGGTAAGAAATATGCAGAGCTAAACCTGGTAGATATAGCCCCTCAGGAATGTATAGATGGAAAAACACCTGCTGTATGGATGAAGATGTTGCCTTGAGATACTTGAGTAACCTAAATATGGAGAACTAGGTACTACAGATGCTGTCCCTCTCTGAGGTTACTCAGGAGCTGAGAGCCTTCCTAACAATCCTGATTTTGAACGAGGATCTCTGAACTCTTTTATGGTTTTGGGCTTTTGACAAGCTATTTTTTCTTCTTTTAATTCAATTACCTGTGCCTCATACAGTGTTGTTTATATGACAGTAGTATCTAGATCCTCTCCCCAAGGCCCAGGTCTCTTCATGAGAGTCCATGCTCTGGGGAGTTTCATGCCAAACAGATCAGAGAGTCACAGAACAAATTGCGAAGTCACAAGCACAGAGCAAGGCAGTGACGGCAAAGGGACCCAAACCAAGTTCCTCTCACTCTGCCTTGGACCCTGTTACACAACCTCAATTACAAACATAATGTAATAACTGTTCCGAATCAGAGCAAGAGTCCATCCAGGTCATGTCCTGTCTGCAACAGGGGTCAAGCAGACACCCGGTGAAGATATAAGAAGAGTGCAGACATGCAAAGTCATCTCCTCAGAATATTCTTCCCGTCTCCACGGATACGTGCCTCAGAGATTTCCCAATTCAAAGGCAGTGGTTTTCTATTAACACAATTAATCATTCCATTATTCCTGAATGGATTTCTCTTCTTTGGACACTGGAGATTGTCACTTGAACCCATGAAAACTTTTGGCCTCCACAAAGTGCTGAGATGAGCTTAACCACCTATTCCATGTAGGACCCATTTTCTAGTTATTACTTTGAACTTGCTACCCACAGTGCTCCACTCAATGCCCTTATTTCTTGCAATGAAACAGACATTGAACAATAGATCCTCCTTCCTTCAGGTCACTCAAGGCTTAAAGTATTTACCTGCTGTGTGCTCTCTATCATTGCCAGAGCTTCAGCCATTAGCTTCTGGTTAACTCCACAAAGGTTTGCTACTTTGGTCTGGCACTTGTGATGGACATTCATACTACATGCTGAAAGAAAGAACAAGAAGTGTCAGAGTCATAATCACAGAACCATAGTCACAGAATAGGAACTCCCCATTAGTACAGGATTATGAAGGTGGTGAAGTGTCTTGGGTCTGTCTGATAGTGGAAACAGAGCATACAAGTTGATATTAGGAGGGATTTTGAAAGATCAGCAGCGTCACTGAGATGCTCTTTTCCTCTCTGGGAAGCAACTCTTCAGCCTCGTGGACCACATATCTTTCTGTATACTGACAGCTGTCGTCCTCCTTGAAGAATGATCCTCCTTGAAGGATGGTCCTCTTGACCACTCCTTCACCACCCCAGATGCCATCTCATACAGGTCTTGTAGAGAAGTATGATAAATGAGATTTGGCTCTTCAGATTACAACCCTCTAAAGACAATGGCCCACTCCCACGCTCAGCTTGTGCCACACACATCGGGGACTCACCATCACACTTCAGTCCTTGTCGTGCAAGGCCCCAGAGGAGTGTGCCGCAGTGATCACAGAAAGTCGGGCTCTTGTAGTTGTAGACTTTGAAGCGGTGAGGCATGTCAATCTTGAACCGCTCTTTATGGAACTGCAAGAGAAAAGCCACGTTGGCAATTGACTCCTCTCCTCTGCATGGAAAACCAACAGCCCCCAGGCTTGTACCACAGAAGATGGGATGTCTACTGACCTTTTATCTTTGGGTATGACCACCAAGAAAAAACTACCTAAAACTATCATTCAGATATACAAAGCCAAATATTGTTACATAATATCTGTGCAATTCGGTGGGAACTGGGTCATTTAATCCCTGGGCTTGATTTATCTGACCAGATAGCTGCTTGCATCTCAGCTATGCACCCAGACTCCCTTAATGGTCAACGGAAGAACAGAGGTACTTCTAAAAATTATTCATCCCAACCCGAAACAGATGTCAACATTTGTTCTCACAAATCACTCTTTGGAAGAACCTTTTTTTCTTCTTTTAGTATATAGGGAGCCAAAGGCGATGACAAAGTTGGATACATCTACCCTGCAGATGTCAGAAGACAGGTGAACCTCATCTCTAAAGACTGTAAAAGGAGAACAGGAGCCAGGGTGGGACTGGAAGCAAACAGAAGCTGTGGGACACAATTAAGAAAAAGGGAATAGTCCCATCAAGAGTTAAAGTTCCACTTTAGCCTACCAAAAAAGAAGGTTTATTATAAACTGATATGAGAAAAATCAAAGAAATAATAGTGGAGATGCTAGATCTTCCACTGACTGTTTGGAAATCTGAGCTAACACAGAGTGGGATGTTAAAGTACTGCTTTGAAAACTGAGTGTGATGTCCTGCCTAAGATCGGGTAGTGAAGAATTTCCTCCGGTAAATCTCCACCTCATATCCATGACTTCCCTCTGAGCTATGCTTCATACATGAGAAAAATGTCAGTCCTGATTCAGCAACTGCTTATTCAGCGGCTGCATTTGAATAAATCACAAGTAGGAGGTAATGAAACCACTGGGAACGTGAAAAACAAAGGGCACAGATCAGATCACACGGCTTTTAGTTCAGTAGCACCTTTTGCTTCATCAGAAGTTGTTTTACAGCAATGTAGGAGAGATCTGAATGAGACCCAAGTTTTTTTAAAAGCAGCCAAATAATAATACATACCATTGTTTCTCTGCTATTGATTGCTGATCCTGTACACTTGGCTATTACTTTATCAATGCACTTCTTATGAATGGCAGCGTTACATTCTGAAAGAACAAGTGTGTCACGGTGTTAATTAAAAAATGCCTTAAGAAAAGATGAAGTGAAAAATGATAGTAACAAAAAAAAAAAAAAAGGTTTCTTACGTCTGCATTGATAGCCTTGTTTATTCAGACCCCTGAAATAAAGCGAGAAATGGTTAATTCTGAATTTTCTGAAAGCCTCCACAGAAGAAAGGAGAGCAACACGTATGAAAGAAACAGAGTAAAACAGCTTTACTTTTTATCAGCCTGTATAGAGCTTCTCTAATCAAAGTGTCTTCATTCAATCTAACTGTGGAGTGATTTTTTGTGGTTTGCACAGCCTTTTCAGCACGTATTCACATTCTGAATTTCACAATATCCAAACAGCAAACCCGGCTGATGAGAGATGTCTGTGCGTTTGGCCAAACCCAAAAACACTTATAAAAAAATACACTAAAAAATGAAGGGAATTTTCACAGTTGGAATTACAAGTAATGCAGTAAGTCCACATGTAAGATGCCAAGTGTCCGGTCCTGCTGCCTTTGCCGACAGCAGGAGCGCAGATATTCACTGGAGAAGCAGAGCTGGTCCCTAGAGTTAAAAGGGGAAAATGCAGAGATTCGGTTTCATTTACCATACAAACTCATGACAGACAGAGCAGAAGGTGGGTTGTGGAAAGAAGGTGGCTGTGAACTCGTGACACTTGACATTATGGATTTTGGCCTGTTTGATGGCTCCCCTGCGCTGGTGCAAGGAGAAAAAGCCTTCAGTCTCACAGTCAGCCAGGTCCTTTGCATCTAAGGGGAAAGGAAACAGAAGATTTATCAGGGTACCCTGTCCTGATCACGCACCTGGAGAAAACGCAGCTGCCAAAATAGTAAGTGACTGAAGCTGATGATTCACTCATGGGAATGAATACTTTTAAGAAATACCATTTTCTGAAACCCACACAAGGCTTGTTTGGATGGTTTTTTTTTATCTATCGTTCCTACAGGGATGCTAGAATTACTTTAAACTTGGGACTCTGAGCTCCCTTGGATATTCATAATGCTGCTTTTGAAATGTAGACCAGAAATTTCCCAAGGACAGACAGTTTGCAGTTAAACATAAAATTCTAACTTTGTATAGCACCGAAGAACCATGCCCTAAAAAAGACGTAATTACATAAAAATTAGTAATTATCTATATATGCACACAAACACACGTGTATATATATATGCGGGCATTTAAATGAATCCTTTATGTGTGCATGTACATGTGTGTGAGTAAGCATATATTTTCTTTTTCTTGTTATTTTTCCATGCCAACAATTTCTTTGCTCTTTGCTGTGTCCATGCCATTATTCAGTTCACACTTAAACTTTTTAGAAGAGCAAACAAACTAATCCTGACTATACATACACATGTGCACTTACATACATGCGTCTGACTACAAATCTAGATATGCACACAACATCTCACTCTCAATCTCTGTTTTGTTTTACTCCTGCATTACACAGCGAGTTACATAGGTGTTCTGTGGAAACTGCCCCCTGGGTGATCTGGTGCTGATCTTGCTATTTGTAATACAAACACAATTTGCATTTTCTATGCTTTGGCCTCTCTGATATCTCATCCCACACGAGGAGGCAACAATAGTCTATCCTATATTAAAGGCAGGAATGGAGGAAGAAAATATCAGTATGGACATGCTATTAGCTGCTTTCAGTACTGCTGTGTTTCTATAACTGGAAGGTCCTTCCAGTTACCTACATCTTACAGCTTCACCCCATGCCTGCGAAAGGCAGCAAGAACTTGGGCATCAAAGACAGGAGAGTAAGACCGAGCATTTGGATTGCAACCCATTTTCTTCAACAAAGCAAAACGCATTTCATATGGACATCGAACTCTGCAGGTGGGATTTGGTTCTCAGTGAAGACACATGGATGACAGTGTGTCACTGGGTGACAGGGTGACTGAGCCCCTGCCACATCCCTGGAGGTCTAGCTGGACCAGGCAACGGAGCCCAGTGAATGACTCAGCTCACCTTGCAGGAGAAACCTGCATTTGATGAGACGAATCACTCTCCAGGTTCTTCTCCTGTTTTGCCTAGATTGCTCTTGATCTTAAAAGCCCAGCTAACACATATACTTAGGTGTTGTCAACCGTAAATTATATCCCAGCCTTTACATCTGCCCTATAATGCGCACCGCGGCCCATGTTACACGCATACATGCGAGGAGAATGATTTCAGAGGGAGCTGGCTCCTTATGTATATACTCTGTCTTACTTAGCGTAATGAGAAAATCTACCACTCTAGTGGGAAAACAGCCAAAAACCTGCCTTGCAAATCATAGAGGAACAGTCAATCTTCATCCCCACCATACAATAAAAATTGCTTTTCTGGCAAACCATTATGAACCTATGAATAAATCAGTAATAACATAGGCACTGCTTTCAGTGAAGACACCACGTCTGCCCCACATAACCAGAAATCACATCTATCAATTAACAAACAAAATCACTTGCCACTTATTTCCAGGAAGTATCTTGCATTCATCAGCATTCGGCCTTGAGGTTTCAGTTCTAGCTGGTTGAGATAAGTGAAAAACAAGAAAAAAAGACCAGTGCAATCATTAAACAGTCTCTCAAAGAAGCAATAATCATTTCAGATGACTCAAGCTACCTCCTTTCCCCAGCGGAAAGTGATGAATGCCAATGAACGCTAATTTTGGGGTTGCTCATACCCGTGTGGGACAACAAAGCAGAGTAGGAGCAACTATAGAGAGAGGAGGCTAGATCACCTTTTATCAAACTCTTGGAGACCATGCTAGAAGAGATAAATGTGACTAAACCACAGGAACTGTACGCACATTTTTGGACCCCAGCTCAGGACCAGCATTATCTATAGAGACAACCTGTAATTCCCAGTGGATCTTGCAGTGGGGAAGTGGGACTACCTTGAAAAAAAACCAGCCAACTTAGTCAAGTACTTAAATGATGCTGAAATCTTTTAGAAGCTTAGTTCTGCAAGTCTCACTTCTGTTCCAGTCAATGTGAGTGATGTTAGAAGCTTACTCAGGCAATTTTTGGCCCTTCCCACTGGACCTGGAAATTCCCACCTATCTGAACCTCCACCCATAGGATCCACTTGCTTAGGAATGAGGAGATCTGCGTTCAAGGATTTCTTTAGCTTGAGAACCACAACTGTGCCTTCTTCACCCACCTCCAGCACAGCCTGAGCAAGGTTACCTCCACCTTCCAGGTGAAGCATTTCCATGCACATAAAAGCAAGAAAAATGTTATTCTCTCCCCTCATGACCCTTGTAGGATGGGATATCTGGGACCACCCTGCCTAGGTCATGACTTGTATCAGGCAGTAAGTGGACAGAAGATCTCAGAAGTCGCTAACAGGCTGGGACACGGCAGGACCGGGATCTCCCAACCCCATTTGACCTTGGGTCTGTTGCTCTTGCTGCAAGCGAGCAGCACCCCAGCCTACGTGCCCCCTCTCCTCCTCACCAGGCTGCTGTCTCCCATGGCTGTGAAGCCTGGGGTTGGAGTGATGCTGAGCAGAGCCTTTTGGTTTTAAATTCCATCCCTAAGTATCTCAGTTCCTTCCAAGTTGTGCATTAAATGTGCAAATCTCTACCACATCTTGGTCTTAGGTCTGTTAAGTGACCAAAGCCTTTTTGACTTGTCTAATTTCTGCTTAACCCAAGCAGCTTAGACTGAGAACTGGCAGGAGAAACAAAACAAACAAACAAACAAAAATTCCAGGAAATCAGTTTCTTTCCAAATGTCTTTCCACTTTACTGTTACTCATGACATGGCTACAGAATACTACATGTGAAAGAATATTATTAAGAACTTTCTTCCTTGGACTACCAGGGAACGCAACCTTACATTTAGCATCCTCATGAAGACTGTTACTTCAAATTTACTCCGCTATAACTCCAGTGATTTTAAAGGAGTTCCTCTAGCATAACTCTTAAATCAGGCAGCTGTGAATCAGGTACTTGATGTCAGATTAAATTTTTAAGGCTGTTTCCCCAGAGCACATAAAATAATTCACATTTAGCCACACATATTACCAGTTGTCCCCAATGGGTTTCCTAAGCGAAGATGAATACGTGGGCACATGAACCAGAATCCTTGCTAACAGAGGGCATATGTTTCAATATAACAGCAGCAGGTAATATAAATGTGCCACGCTCTTTCTTTTTTTTTCTGATATGCATGGAAGTCGTTCCCTCAAGTCATACCCAAGCAGACTCAAAACATTGTTCTTTGGACGGCAGCCAGTTCGTGCTGCCCTGCTGGTTACAGTCACAGCCTGGCACGGACACAGGACATTCCCCTACCCCACAGCAGCTCCCCATCTACATCCCGCAAGAGGAGATCATGATGCTCACCCATATCTCCGTCTTTCCATTGCTCTTTTTGCACCTCTCCGCCAGCACCTTGAGTTCCACCGTGGTCTCTGAAACCATTTCGGCACTTTTGTCCTTGACAACGATGTGCATGACCCTGCCGTTGTTGATATGGGCGTCAAAAGTGCTGTTCCAGGGTGGGTACATGGTGGGCTTCTTCTGCACGTACACTTGGCCATTTTCTGTCAACAAGAAGTGGTTTGGATTGACTGGATCTGCTTCTCATCTGCACTAAGGCCACCACCCTACAGCTCCTGAGACAGACCTGTGTTATTTACCCACTTTAAGGTCTCTCTCCTGGCACGGTGTGTAATGGCCCATATTAGAGTATCTTAGGAGGTTACCATGTGAAGTGAAACCAAGGATGGGATTCATCTCACTTAACTTTAGGTGTCTACAATGTGTATGCCCCTATCTGAAGTATCTCAACATTGGCTCCATTCAGAGCCAGTGGAGAGGATATAATCAATATAAATCAATGGAGTTAGGGTGTGTTCATTTGACCAAATGAAGACATCTACCTTACAGAAGATAATTTCCACCCTTGACCCCATTAACTCTATTGAGTAAATCTCAGATGCAGGCTCTGACACCATAGATACATCTAATCAGGTGAACCTCATCACAGATAACCAGCTACGTGATTCATCTCTCCCACAGTAATGCAAAGTGAAACAGGTTTGCTTCAATCCCCCCAAAAGCTGGGTGCACTTTGCGATGAAGGTTCAGCTGGAGGGCATGTCCAGTCAGTTGCTGCATCTCAGCTAACTCAGGGATGTTAATACATGAACTGTCTTGCAGACCTGCAACCACATCCACAGTGATGTACAGTTTTGGACCTAGAAAACTTTTCCTGCACTTCTTCCTCATGCATTAATTCCTCTTCCTCCACAGCAGACACACCTTGAAAAAGGTGATGGGTAAAAAATGGGTATCTGAGGCTTAGCATTAGCTCACAGAGAGTTATCTCTGGTTACTTCTCTCTGAAAAGAAACCCAGCCAGCTTTATTTATTTCATACAGCCCATTTTATTTCATACACCCCTGTAAAAGGCTTGGACACTTACTCAAGATAAATTCTATTTCACGGTTACCCTCTGCAAATTTTCAACCCATCAAATACTGAAGCTGGAGGAATGAGGGAATAAAAAGCAGTCGTGTGAGCAGCAGACCGGCGACTCCTGTCTCCTAAAGACCCTGCTCTTGCTTGCAATAATCCCAGCCTTTCCCCTCATCCCACCCAGCTGGAAAAGCACATGCAGCAGATAGCCTGGAATGTGACACGTGCTGGAGAAAATCTTGCCCTGGATCAGAGGACTAATTCAGGTTTCTGTCCTCTGCTCAGCTTTGGTTTACACAAGCAGGAACTCAGGGATTTCCAAGGCTTGTACCACACCTTCAGGATGGATTAAAATTGGTAAACAAGCTCCAAAGTTATTGGAGGCAGGTGAGAAGGAGAGAAAATGAAACACTGATTCCTGATTGAGTAATGTTCATCTCAGGAAATGAGAAAATGTTTACTGGGGAGAGAACAAATATCAGGGCTGTGAGATTCTAACAAAAATCCCACTTGACCAGCCCGTACACTGGTTCCCTATGAAAGGAGAAACAACTGCCAGAGCCACTGATGTAAACTATACTCGCTGGATAAATTTAGGTTGAGAAAGTAGCTTCCTGAGGAGAGGCGTGCAGGAACAAGTCTTCTGAGGAGCGGCTGAGGGAACTGGGGTGGTTCAGGCTGGAGAAAAGGAGACTGAGGGGAGACCTTCTCGCTCTCTACAACTCCCTGAAAGGAGGGTGTAGCAAGGTGGGGGTTGGTCTCTTCTCCCAAGTAACAAGTGACAGCACTAGAGGAAATGGCCACAAGTTGCACCACGGGAGGTTTAGATGGAATATGAGGAAAAATGTCCTCACTGAGAGGGTTATCAAGCATTGGAACAGGCTGCCCAGGGAAGTGGTGGAATCACCATCCCTGGTGGTATGTAAAAGCCAGGTAGACGTGGTGCTGAGGGACATGGTTTGGTGGTGGTTTTGGCAGTGTTACGTTGATGGTTGGACTCAGTGATCTTAAAGTTCTCTTCCAACCTAGGTGCTTCTATGATTCTATTCTATTCTATGATCCTGCAACCAATATCAACTTGTTGAGATTTCACTCCACGACCCAACACACGGCTCTCGTGAAACGGTTTTGCACTTGGTTTGATCACATAAACTCCATTCGAGCTGCGGTCCGCTCTGACCACCAGCACTGCTCTGCATCGCAGAACTGAGCAGAGATCGTTCCTGCAGTGTGAAATCACTTCTCACCCTTGTCCTGCCCCATATGACAAGAGGTTGTGCAGCTAAATCTCAAGTTCAAATTCAGTTTCCCCGAAGTTCAGAGCACCTCAAACTAAGGTGAATCCGTCTCTACCAGTTAAGTGGGGCTGACTTTTCACATAGGCAGATTTAGGCAATTATATACGGAGCTCATTGTCTGCAGGCTTAATGCATTCCCATCAAGCTTGCAAACACATATTCAACGCACTCTTTCTACAAAAGCAGACAAAATGGGACATAAAAATGAGACTTAAACTTCCCAGCATCATGGAGAACAGAAATCCCAGTAAGGACCGTTATTTCTTCGCTACAGCCGGGAAACTCCACGGATGTGAAACACAGCACTTGCAAAACAAGTGCTTTGGTTTGCATTGCACTCCAAAACACACGGCTTAAATAAACAAACCCCGGAATGTGAATGAACTGGCCAATATATGGGATCAGACAGTCACCCCCCGGCGCATCCCCGCTGACGTCTGTGGAATTCCGCTAGGGATTAATCTAACCCTGGGTTCCTGAAAAATAAAATCGCATCTGCCTTTCCCGGGCAGCAGCTTCCACTGTAGTTGGGAGCACTTTTCCTGGAGGCTTCCTGAGTTCAAACACGGAGCAGGATCTTTCACGAAGCAAATGTCACCAAGACAGGTGGTGAAATGGCACCGGGGCCGGGTGGCTCGTGAAGGCAGAAGCCATTTTTAAAGGGCAGATTTTTTTATACCTCAGAGGCGCCTCTGATCTCTGAAATGTTTTGTCATCAGTAATACATTGCTATAACACTTCTAACCGTACGGAGGTGTGCGGTTTTTTTTCATTTTTTAAAGATTATATCATAAAATACTGGGCTTTGTTTTACAAAGTAAGCAAGTGGAAAAAACAAAAAGGCTGCCCGAGATCTTTCCTGAGCTTCTGAAATTCTTTAGGGTGGCCTTGTTGTGACACCCCTGTGTGCACAGATGGTGTGCATTACTCCCACACCCCTGGGGACCTCTGTCCCGATGACTTACTCATCACAGCTGGCTGACAAGGGCCAGCCTTTGGCATGAACCCAAAGTCAGAGTCAAACTCTTTTTTTGGGAATCAAACACATTTATCATCTACCACTGCTCTGTTTGCAAAAAACTAACCAAACAAAAAAAAAACAACAACAAACCCTGACACTTTGTTAATGCTAAACATGGCATATGTCTGATCCGTAATAGGGACATTGCAAAACTCAGAGCAGAGTCATCTACCAAACCGATCCCAGCATAGAGCTTGCAGGAATTTGGGACTGGATCTATCCTAGATTCAGCTCTGGGTTTATGCACGTCCCGCCCTGCATTCTGCACTCACTGCTATATAGCAGTCATTCGCCCTGAAGAAATCTTAATGGCCACGTGTCAAAGCACGAGGCTGGGAGTCAGGATTGTTTCCATTTCTCACCAGCTTTGCAGCTGATTCACTCTTCCTCCTTGGCCATGCCACTTTAGTCAAAATTTGCATATTAGGGCATCAATATTATTGGGTTTTTAATCCCATTACCATTTTTTGGCAAGTGCTTTGTGAAAGCAGGGAGCCGGAGAGCAAACCATGATAAAAATCACAAAGCAAGGATGCAGCTATTTCAAATACACTCAGCTAATGTTTGTCCCAAGACCTTCATTGTCTTTTGCCTTCTCTGAGCCTGCTTGAGCATGACAGTTCCTCAGGATGGTCATGTTGAGAGCATTTCTGGCATTTAAGAGCTGGTCTTATATCACTGAACATCAGACGTGTACCTCTGAGTGGACTGTCTAAACTGTCCTCGGAGTCAGCAGAGAGCACTGGCCTTCTCTAGGGTGGGATCCATCAGATCCATTATGGATGTCTTCCTCAAGATGGGATGAATCCTACCATGGAAATCCCTGTTATGTTCCTCTGGGCTGTAATGCAAGGGTAGCCGACTTGTTCAGATATCAATATCCTTGCAGAAGACTGGAATCACAGGGGAGATGGATCCCACCATGGCCTCGTCTTGGCTTAGTCACCTTAAGGTAAGGTTAGCCATCTACGCATTTAGACACCCTCCACAAGCAGCAGATTAACACCTCCCAAGGGTGAGTCAACCTACCCTAAGAAGGGAGTCTGGGATGAATCAGTCTTGGGAGTTTCCTGCTGCTATCACTGACATGACGAGGAGTCCCTCTGGCTGCCCTACCAAGCTCTCAGCAATGGCTAGATGAGTGCAATTACACGCCAGTGAACAGAAATCTTCTAATAGAAAGACATAATTTTTCCTATATTCAATCCTTACTAATGAAGAAAAGTTCCCCCAAACATACTTTTTTATTTCTTGTTGGTAGAGATATTATTACTATTATTATTAGTAGTAGTAGTAGTAGTAGTAGTAGTAGTAATAGTAGTAGTAGTAGTAGTATCATCATCATTAAGTCTCAGGTGCACAAAAATTATGTCCCTTAGTGCATTTTTGTTTGTTAGATGCCAGAAAACGCTTTCGGCGTTTGACTGTGTCAGACAAATAAATATAGGTCTGTGCTGACCAAACTGATTTTATTCCCTTTTGAACTGACAAGAGACTTCAACTGGAGTTCCGGCTTTCAAAGCCCTCATTAAAGCAAACAGCCAAGCCCCGCACAGAGCTGAAATAGGACACATTTTCAGTAAAAAGTGAGATCTTGGGGAAATCTTGTCATGCAGTATTTTCTTTCCTTTTGAATTTACCAGTCATCACATCTTCCAGAATCATTTCTAGTATAATTTAAGCCAAGACAAAGTTCAATGTGATAAATGTTGACTCTTTTTTAAAAAAAAAACCAAACAGGCAAACAAAAAGGGAAACAATGAGTTGTTTTAAAATTCTAAAATTTCTTTTTTTAAACTACTTTAACATCGTTTAGAGGTTAGAGTACTGGGGTTTCTCAAGGTATAAAAAGGGATTTTTGAGTTGACTTAATTTTTTAAAGAATCACAGTAGTCAAGTTAGGAATTTATCAAGTTAGATTTAAGAAAAATAACAGCCAATATGAGGAATTCCCTAACACTGAAGGTCTTGAACTTCATGATTCTCGAAAAGCAGAACTGAAGAACTTTTCATCCTCTCACTGGCACTGTTCTCATGCATAAGACATATAAGAAACATTTTCCCAATAAGAACTCATCAAGGTTGTTGAATCAGGAAAAGTGTGCAACAATCCACACATCCAGACACAGAAAACAGCTTAGCAGGAGGTTTCACTTTGGAACATTTTACACCGGACAGCAATTACACTGAGAAATTAACTCTCTCTGCAAAGACTGTGGCTGCTTGAGAGCTATTTTTTTTTTTTTTTCAAAAGGTGGAAGTTGCTGGACCTGTCAGTTCCTCAAAAAAATGTGATAAACAAAGACAGCCCTCCCAGGATATTTCTAGGACACCCCAGATTTATCTCTCTGGAGTCCCACTGACAAACCAACAGCTGCTCACAGAAAAGTGAAACCAAATACCGCTCAGCTCGTCTGCTCTGTCACATGCTGGGACCTGCAATTCGGCTGATAATAACCCCAAACTGAAGACATAAATTTGTTGGGCACCATCTTAAAATCAGGTCGTCTTGCCGGCCATGCCAAACCCAAACTTGCACTGTGCTGAGACACAAAAAGCACTTCAAAAAACCCTTATAAAGATTTACCAACGTGCTTCCTACACACCAGAAATGACACAGGAAGGCACGCACGCGCCTTATAAAAGCTCACACGCACATGGAACACTTACCTGACTCCACAGCTTCTTTAACCATCACCGCACAGTAAGGGTTAATCACCTCCCCCTGGGATGGCAGGTAAGGGCCACTGTCATAGTTGGATAAACCAATACGCAGAAAGGGAGACATGACAAGTCCTGTGTCAAACAAAAGACAGGCGATATTTGGGAAGAGTCTAAAAATTCCCTTGGTTTTAACCAGCCTCTTATCTCGGTCGGACAGGGGTATGCTGGCCGTTAGTTATCCATCCAACTGGAGACTCTCTGGCTTCCTCCACTGTCTAGCAAGACGATGGGCTGACTGAGTGCCGCTTGACGTGCGTAAGGTAGCGTAACTCAGCTGTCGGCTCAACCGCGTAGCTGAACTCATCGCAGGGCTGGAAACACCCGCAACAGCAGCTTTGACTACTAGTGACTTGACGCCAGCTGTCAGGAATGAGAACGACAATACACAGAAGCCAAACTGGGATTTTCTTGGCTGGGATAACCTCTGCTGTAATTTATGTTGAGTCACGCGTTCAAGAACCCGAAGGCTATGAGAATAGAAAGGGTTTCGGGAATACAAGGCTGTTAGAAGCCTGCAAGCTGAACATGAAACTGTGAAATAACTGCGTACTATTTATATAGAGCATGGAAATGATCTCGGGCATTCAACTGCCTGGGTGCTGACCCATATTCATAAGTGAAGCCATAAAGAGCAAATTCAGCTCAGAGGAACCACACTGTGTAGAGAGTGGAGTAAAAAATCCCAAAGGATCTCAGGATAATTTTAAGCAGCTGAAAACACAATCATATAAAATTAAGATGCCAGGAAACACAACAAAGCCTTTGGGTTGGTTTTCTCTGTAGGCTCTTTCAGAGCTTCCAGAGAGAAGATTTAGTGAAACCAGAAGTTATTAACTGCTGTAGGTGGCACCCACCATTGTGCCATCTGGGCCCAACGACTGGGATTTACCACACAACTTTTGTGTCGACTTCTGAGCTTGTGATTCCTTGGCTCCCTTTTTAGTCAGTGGGCAGCAACAGGCACTTTGCACTCAGCTGCAGATGTCTATGTCTTGAACCACCGAAATTAAAAGACATGAGTCCTATCACCAGCTGTTACCTGCCAAATACATTGACAACAATACATTGTTCAATTACAACAGCAAAAAATTTGAATGACTTGTGGTGTGGGATGCAACCCAAGACTCTTCTCCTTTTTACACATAAAATGTTCTATCCCAAAGACAGCTTCTCTAGCCTCACACAGAAGAAGATCCAGATTCTTTGCTGGGAATGGCATTTTCTTACCTGTAAATGGTATTTTCTTGATAGACAAGTTCAGTCTCTGGCTAGAGGGGCTTCTCTTTTCATCACAGTTGCAGACAACATGGAAAGGATTTTCTCAACTGAAAGAATGAGGATAACTGCTCCTCTGGCTGGGCTGACTTTAAAACTTGGACTCTCTGTTCAAGGAGACAGGAGGCAAGACCATCAAGGATAGAGGGAAACTTGAGAAACCAAGACATAGCCCCTTGCTTGGGTGTCTTGTCTCTTACCCAGCAGTGTGGAGTGATGAGTTTCCATCAGCCCCCTATGCAAAAGTTTAGGGTGACCGTAAAAGTCAGAACAACTTTTTGTTAGTGCGTGGCCAGGCCGCAGCAGGTTGTTGTTTTGCTTGTGTCCTGGGTATGGTGAGATCTTCTCCTTCTTCCTGTTTTATAAAATGAAGACAAACAGCTACAGTTAGCACAGGGACTGAAACACCAACTATTCGGGACTGAATATTCACAAGAACTGAGCACTCGCACTGCGACGCTTTCTGGCGCTTTGGCAAACAGATGGCCCATGCAGCCAACTGCAGCTATTCTCTGATAGGGATTTCAGCAGGGGAGGCTTCCCAGGAGCCTGCCCTAAATTTGTTACCCTACATAAGGCCAGTCTGTACAATGGACAGCATAGGAAGACTCTCCTTCCTGTTTGAGCGCCTAGGTAGGGTAACTAACAACTCCGCTGAGTCTTCAGGAAAACAGCAAAGACTCATAAACCCACTTGGATACCACGCTTCAACGAGAAGAAAACCATCAGGTTTCTGGGGAAGACAGGATAGGACAGAATGAGAGAAAAAAATCCTGTGAGTCATGGCAACTGTGCATCCCTAGGAATGCAGAGATCATGGGCCACCAGCAGCTATCAGGCCTCCTCTGAAGACTGTCCAAGGACATCTGCATGTGGCATTGCCCTCAACTGGGAAAACATCAGCACTTTCGCAATTTTACACAAGCTAGCAGGAAAGGCAAAGCACCACCTGGGGCTGGATGCCGGAGATTAGGACAACTAAGGCAGCATCTCTCTGAAGGGTGTTTCAGAAACACATTAGCCAAGCACCTGGTGAACTTGCTCTGGAAAGCCATTTGCATTTAGATATTTCAGCACAGGTCGCTCTGTGAAGAGGGGCATTTGTGGCACTGCGCCATAGTACAGCAAATGGTTTATGAGTGGTCTGTGGCACAAAAAGGATAAAATTGCTGCCCGGACTGACAGAAGCAGAGAAATCTGATCAAATTAAGTAGGAAAAAGTCTCTTTAACAGGAAGAAATATACGTATATATATTTCCCCCCTCTGTTTGATGCAATTGTTTATCCATTTCCTCTGTTTCAAAAAATAAGAAGCCTACTTAGTCTAAAGACAAAAGGAAAAACAAATCAAAGGGTCTCTGGCAGCAGGAACGGAAATCCAAGTAGTTTCGTGTTCAGTCAGTGCAATGTGGCATCAATATGGAAAGCTAACAAGAGCCAAAGACTAAGGCCAGCAGTGAAAACATCTGCATCGTGCCTCTGCGTGTGAACAGAGATGTATTCTCTCTGCCTCTACCACACTCCACTAATACTTCTGGTGACTGCTGGGCAAGGGAAGATTATGTATCCTCTTCCAAATCCCCAGCTCCCACACCCTTGGCTTTAAGAACCTATTGTTCCATTGACGGGAGCAGGAGGAAGAGCAGGGAGGGCTGAAAGCACTCCCTTACCAGGACTTTCAAAACTCACGGTGCTGGCCAGAGTTACTAGTCCACATGTTGGGCATCTAAGAACATAAGTGTTGTTAAAGGAACCCAAAGGTTTTTCGATCATTCCTCAGCACTAAAATGTAGTAACACTATTGGCTCAAGCGCTAAAGAAACAAAATTAGGGCTAAACGTTCGAGCCTGGCATTCATCACATTTCAATGAAATCAATGTAGTTGCAACATAGTAAAAATTGTGAAAGCAATGTGTCCTGCTAAATACTCACATCACTGCTCCAAAAATCACTGGTTGGATGTGCTACAAGGTACCTGTTCAGATCTGTGGGTCTGCTCCCTAAATAATGATATTTAAAACTTTTCTTAGTCTTAAATGCAGGGCACCCCCTTCCTTCACTCGCGTGCAATACTTCATTTTGGCTCTGTGCAATCAAGAACTTCATGAACAGGTTTCCCAGAGAGGCTGTGGAATCTCTGTTCTTGGAGATTCAAAAGCTGTCTGGACATGGTCCTGGGCAACTGGCTCCAGGTGGCCCCGTTGAGCAGGAGAGTTGGACAAGATGACCTCCAGAGGTCCCTTCCAAGCTCAGTCAGCCTCTGATTCTGTGAAAACATGGGTGGGACAGACCTCATCTAATCCTAGATGTCTACAGCATCTGCGTCTCCATGTGAGGCAGTTACCTGGGCTCCTGAGAGGGGAACAGAGAGAAGCTGGCAACCTCAGATCATAAGCTGGACCCACTTTGGACCCCTTTGTTAGCATGTGATGAAATCGTTTCTCTCTTTTGAGGGCAAAGGGGAATGCCTGGGCATGATCCGTTCACACAGAGCATCTCCGCTGTAGAGATCTGGTTTTGATCAGACTCCTCAAGCCGTTACATTTCAGAAAATCCCTTGTGTTGTATCACATCTAAAAGACTTATGCTGGGACTTCACATAAACCAGTGTATTGTGTGAGACGTTCTGCAGCCACCAGCAAACAGGTGAGAATTTTCTACCCAGCTGCAAAGCACGTAGGTTTGGCACACCTAGTGTCAGCCCAAGCAAACGAACTGCTGCCCATATAAGCCTTGCAAATGCTGGCTAAAAGCTAGCTAAAATCAGAGTTTACTGTGGCACCAGCCTCGTGCGAGCACTCTGCCCTGGGGTGAATTTCTTCACCCTGTTCAATAAATCAGACAGATAACTGGTTTCCTGCTTCTCTCTCACTGTCTTTCCTGAAACTGCCCTGGCTCTGGCCCAAACATCTGTTTTCCAGGTCATATCTCCAGCGTTTCCCACTACAGGACTGCTACTTGGCTCGCATCCACAGCCATAAACAATTAAGGAACAACACGACTCGGCTCCAGCAATGGCTCACTGTAATAGCAGCAGTTTAATTTAACACTAGAAGCAGCTGCATTGGATATGGAGAGTGTCTGCTTAATTTCCCAGTGGAAAGGATACTATAAGGTAGCTGAAAACTAAGGATGAAATGCATCTTCCTGTAAAGGGCCACCTGCAACCTCTTCTCCAATAAAGCACCAAACACAGTGTAATTGGGGTTCAACAATACTGCACCCTGCTTCACAGGCACGGAGGAGCTTTGCCCACTCCGGAGAATAATGCAACAGATGGAGTCATTCCCAGATTATATTAGGAAGTAATGAACTCCTTAATATCCTTAATCAATTGTGGTTAAGGAGAGAGGAAGGAATGAGCTCCTGCTCCTAGTCGGCGGGAGAACTGTGTTGAGGACAGCTGCCTTTACTGGGATTTATGCTTTCACGTTTTGCTGAATGAAAATAGATGCGTGCATGATGCAGTGAAGACGGCAATTTACTGAACGAGGGCCAACGGACAGGGGAGGGGAAGTATTTCTGGGTTTGAGATGTTGCTTTCCCAACGTCATCAGACTCTCATTTTCTAGAGGGCAGAGGGAATATTGCCAGTTCTCTCCCCTTTGCGAGGCAAAACTGTGCATGCAAAATGAGTTCATAATCTGAGGATCAGCATCAGCAAGGGGGAAAGGAACCAGGAGTTATAGCTGAAGGGTATGAACTTTCCTTCACCCCCTGAAAGGTATCTCGCTGCCAAAAAGGCAGGTCCTGACCCTGCAAGCATCTGTTTAGATAGCTGGTGGAGACCTGCACATGAGCATAGCTCAACACACCTCAGGGTCTTCCTGTAGGTTTCAAGAGCGACAGTGAATGCCAGCAGCGATGGCTGGGGTCCCCATCCCTGCCTCCTGACTCCTCATTTCCCACAGACCATCCAGCAGGAAACAGGGATCTAAGTAACTCCCTTGAGTGACTTTCACTTTGGGTGCCTGTAGCGCCAGTTATTTCAATGGAGATCAAACCAGTCTGTTCATAAAGGAGGAAGTTCAGAAACCCTCTGAGTGCCATCCAACATTTATCACTCTTTCCTTTTGCAAGGGTGTGGATGAGGGGAGGAGGAGGAAAAGGAGGGGAGTTTGCATAGCCATTTAATTTCCCCTCTCTCAGTAGTCAGCCAACCCATCCGCAGCATCTCGCAAAAACAGTGGAGGAAAATTAGGAAATTTGCAGGCAAGGAAAAGCAGGACCAGCAGTCTCTGATGGGATTGGTACAACACCAAACTCCAGGTGACGAAAGAGCCTCCCAAAACTTCATGGAATGACTTGATTTCAAAGCATAGGTGATGCTCTCCACGCAAACCCTTCCCCATTGCTTGCAGACACAGAGGACCCAGGCAAAGCATTTCTTCTGCCACGTGGAAATGAAGCTTGCAGACTTTTCTGGGGCCAATGGCAGGCACGGAAATAGGCATTTCTCTCTTATTAGTAACAGGACCTGGTCTCTTATATATAGGCTACAAACACGGCCGTTTGGACTCTGCCGAGTTCACGTGGTTTCTTCCCGCCGCATTTGTTGTGCACAAGGCAAGACCGGAGCCTCAGGTCTATTTTCAGACCTTATATGTGATTTGGCTACAGTGGAGTTAAAGCAGGTGAACAGATTTACAGCTGTGAAAGGGTTGGTATTCATCCCACTGGGAAAATTGCAGAAAATTGCTGCTGGGAATGCCAGCAGTCATTGCATACATCCACAGACTCCAGG
The DNA here is from genome assembly GCA_013397275.1 of Burhinus bistriatus. Classification (NCBI taxonomy): domain Eukaryota; kingdom Metazoa; phylum Chordata; class Aves; order Charadriiformes; family Burhinidae; genus Burhinus; species Burhinus bistriatus. The sequence continues at coordinate 164,514 of VYXH01003096.1, forward strand.
ACGGGATCTACAACCATTCTAGCAGATAAATGTATAGCTGGGTCTTAAAAACAGGGAATTTGTGCTTTGCTGTCCTTAGGTCTCCACATAACAATTGTTTTAAGCTGACCTAAATGTAATCTATGTCCAAAGACACGGTTCAGCTTTCCACCCCATCTCAGATTGCAGGTTTCCAACCTCTTCCAGGAGTCTGGCGCCTGTGTATGGGATGGGACCAGGGAACAGAGTTGTCTAAGAGCAACCCTTCTTCTTTTCTTTACTTGACAAGCGAGTCTGCAGCTGCACCCATTCCCTGATTCGACTGACCCGGCACGGACGCGGAGGCCTGTGCTAAGCAGGAATGATGACGTGGGGGATGGTATGCAGCAACTGCATTTTGGTTGGGATAAAGAGACTGAGAAATCGCGGTCTCGCTGTCGGTGAAGAGATTAAGGGTGGATTCACATGAATACACGCAGACAACTGCAGTGCACATACGAGCTATCACCCCAGCTCCCATCACACACAGTAAAGAGATACAAGTACTTGTAGGGGTGCATCACCCCATCCTAAAGTAGACATTTAAAATAGGTTAAGCCAACCCCATGCTGGAATTGCTGTTTCCCCACTATGATTGTGTCTACCCCAAAGATGCCCAAAATTGGGTAAGTTCTACGAATGATGTTCTGATGTCCAGTGAAAAGGACCCAGATTGTAGGGTTTGATCCGGGAGCAGACGCGTTCATGTCTAACAGCCATGATATCTTGAAAAGATGGTGAAATACAGCTGGGTGAGGACCCCACACGTCCTGCCTGTCCAGGGCCATCTGCTCTGAAAGTCGCTCTAGAAATGGAAAGAGGGTCTAGTGCCCAGGGACACTCCTTGACACTTCTTAATTTGCTTATATAGAAGGAACCAAAGTCTCCCATCAAAAGGAGAATCTTTCAGAGATGCCTTTTGTTTTCTAGTAGACAATGTGAATTTATAGCCCTCTGGAGAGGCAAAATTTTTTGAGCTAAAACCCTTGTTATTTCTGCAAACTGGAAAGAGAAGCAGAGCAGACCCACCAAATCTCTATTGGGAATAAACCCCTCCAGGTCCTGTCCCCGAAGCTAGGTCATAACCCTTTTTGTCCTCATATTTAATAAACATTTGTCACGTGTGGTCCTGGAACAAATCAAACTTGCACCCTCACCTGTCCCAGCTGAAACATGCACAACTATTCAGTTTACCCTCCTTTGTAAATCTTTTCCTTTTTGTGCCTTTTTTTCCCTCTTCAGGTTCAGATTATTAAAAGCAATTTGTTGGTTTTGTTTTCTTATTTTCCTAGAAAGCTTCTGGTTAATTTAATTTCCTGTATCATCCCATTTCTGCAACACGTGGGCCACACAAACTCAAAAGAAAAGTTTTCAGAATAATTATCCCCATTGTATTTATTTATGATTTTTAATACTGACTTCACTTTCCAGGTTTTAGTTGCCTTCTAACAGACACAGGACAAACTTGAAGCAACAGTGCCCAGTTTTTCGAACACTGCACACAAAGTGTTTTCAAAGAGCTTTTCAATGTAATGAGGGAAATAAAAATATCTTGAACTGAGATGTAGCTACAATATCTCCATTCCTTTGGCCTCTTGTTCGTTAGCCCAGCAGTTCCTGTCTTTCTGTAAGATTTTAGTACTGGTTCACAGACATCTTCTTATATTTTTTTGTTGTTTTGGTGTTTTGGGTTTTTTTAAATGACATAGGTGGATTTTGTCTCAAATACTTCACCATTTTTGTATCACAATGGTTGTTAATGGACTGAACTTCCTGCCAGTGCCAGCATCTGCACCTATTTCTTACTTTCTTTCCCTTGAAAAAAAGAAAAAAGTCCCAAGGAGGGGGACAGGACCATAATGGGACATATTAACATCCTTCCTTCTGCAGGCACAATTTCATGCCTATGGTTAACTTTGTCCAGCAGCAGAGGTATTTCATGTCTTAATTTAATCTGGAAATTTGCTAAAGGTATTTGGACCCAGAATCACAGAAATGTTGGGCTGGAAAAGAGCGTTTTGCTCATCCCTCTGCCTCCTGGCAGACTATGTCTACATCATCCTTGATGTATCTGTCTAGCCATCTGTCAGGAATGAAGCTTCTGGTGTGCTTGGTGTTACCACATACTCCTCAAAAACGTGGACAAATGTGTCACTGAGGAGCCTCGAACTGTAACTGGAGTCCACGCTGGACACCCACACTTTACTTCTCTGTGACTCAAAGGACTTTGGAGATGTATTTTAGGAAACCAATTTTGATCTAGGATTGTCCCATGTTCCTCCAGAGCTTGCCCTATTTTTTAAGGAGAACTAGTGTTCTCTCCTCGCTCCTCTCCAGCGCAGTACATTTCCTACGAGGCACAGCAGATAGGAACTGCAAAAAGATGTCTGACTGCCAAATAACTTCGTTTTAGGCACACCAACAGCACGAGCCCAGCTCTGGTCCACAGCCCTCAGCTGCCTTTTCCTTGCCCTGCAGCCCTCCCAGTAAGTCTGCAGGAATCTCTACGTCCTTGAGCAACTGGCCCAGCTCACGCTTTATAATGAACACCACCACGGGTATTTCAGATAATTCAGCCTTCTCCACACCTTTGCAGTTTCATGTTTATTCTGCTAAATACCTTAAAGCAGAAATACTTCTTTTGCACAGCAGAAGCTGGCAGACCTGCAGCTTCTGCCTTCATTCTCTGCTCCATCAGTCTTTGCTGCCATGGCTTCACCAAAATCACCCCCAATGAGGTTTTTCGTTGTTGTTTCCATCCATCTGAGGGCTCCCTTCTGCAGATGCCACGTCTGTGCCTTCTCTTGTCAATACTATCGCAACACCAACCCCTATGCCTTTCCCAGTCCCAATGCCTCTGGACTCCAGCCATCTCCTTAAATAAACCCTGACATATCATTCCCTCTTCCTCAGTCAGACCAGAGCTCAATTTAAAACCATATTTTTATTTAAATAAGGAAACTCTGGCTCCCGTTAGGCTGAAAGCCCTCTTCCCACTTGTAGTTTCATGTCCTATTCTCAGCATCAGAGCCTCAGGTGGGTTCCTGAGAGACCTTCCATCTCCATGTATCCATATCTTTCCACCTCATTTACCATTTAGCTCACACCAACTCTCTGAGAGGTCCTTTGTCCACCAGCTTCTTTCTGTCCTTCTGCCCTTGGTTATCTTCCTGACTGGGGGGGCATAGCACACAGAAGGTGGAAGATAGAAAAATGAAATAGAAAACACAGTCAAAATTCATTGGAGCCCAAAGTGCTGAGAATCCATTTTTTGCATTTTTGGGTTTGTTTTTTTTTTTTTTTTTTTTTTTTTTAATATCACCTCCTGGCTGCTTAAGCAAATCTTCATGGTTTCAGCATCACACTGTGTGAAGAGCTAAGTCATGACCATGCAGACAACATCTGCCTCCCTTCTCCCCAAAACTCACACTGTTTTCCCTACTAGTTAGCTCACGTTGTCCCCTGAGTTGGGGAGGTAGCACAAAGCCTCGCATAAAGCAAACAAATGTTCAGTCCATCCTACACTAGCTATCTTGGTACTACTGTGGCTCACGATCCCCAGGAACCATGAAGGGTTCACCTCAGCATCACTCTCCTAGCTCAGCTAACCAACACAGGGTGCAAGGAAGATGCCTGTCCCTCCTGAACACACCACTGGCTGGAGAAAAGCTCAGTTGAGCACTCAGATATTCAGGTGCGACAGTACAGGTGGTCCCGGTGCACTCACAAAATCCCAAATAGGGGCTAGCTCGAAAGCTGTGTCACCTCTGTGTAAGGATATGAGTTACAGCCATAGTAGCGTTTGCAAAGATGCAACAGATAATCGTTTATTTTAGACAAATGAGGTCCCTTTTACTATGATCAGAAAAGGAAGTATTGACCAAAGAAATCAAGGCGGTGCTTTGCTCTAGAGATGACAAAAGTTATAATCAGTTACCACCCTTTCCTCACCACTCCCAAAAGGAAGAAACTCCCTTTTTCTGAGGTGATAGCATCGCTGTTGTCTAACACAGAACTGCAGAGCCAGAGGGGCTGTGCAAGTGGGAGCTGTACCATGAAGAGGCATATTGGTGGCTACTAGGACTTCAGCCGGCACATGTGACATTCCCTGGAAAGACTGAATTTAGAGGCTCACATCAGTACTGTGGTCAAAAGCTCATTCAATTAACACCATGTCCTCCTTGTCTACCATGCCCTCGGCTCGCTCCTCATCCACCACCTCCCTCTGCGTGATTAGCAAGAGAGGTCCATGAGCACATGGGGCTGTAGCTGGTGATGCTTCTGCTATAGGGGTCCTCTGCCCAAAAAGGGACCACAGTCCCCAGGAACTATAGCAACTTCTCCCACTGAGATATGGGTTCATCTAACAATCCTGACACACTGGAGGTCCCCTTCCCTCTCCTCTTTGCCCAAACAAACCAACATATGGCTGGGATTCCTGACACTTAATTTCAGAAATTCACTCTACTACCTACTCTGTATACATCTGCATACGGACTATTCACCCCTTCATAAAAGACAGAAAGAAAGAGACCTGCTGGGTTTTCAATTTCCATTATCTCCATGTAGCTGACTAAAATGGGTCAAATGCCTGGTGACCTCAAATGCCTCTTTCTCTCCACAGCCACCAAACAGAGACCAGGCAGCTAGTTCAGGTGGAGATGTCTGTCCGGCATTTGGGCTTCTGAGACAAGAGGGGACGGCTCCCAGCCATGGTGCCTCACCAGCCAGCAGTTAAGCAAATTCAGAGATCACCTTATGGGTCTTTGTCTGCACTGAGACCCAAATGAACTAATACAAGTATTGCAGAGAGAGACGAATAAGCCGAGGACACAATGATGGTCTACAGCTTTGCCTAAGTACAACAGACTCTGAACCAAAACTCACCAAAAACTTTCTTTTGCTTTCTACGGGATTTCAATCTGGTCTATAAATAAGGCAGAAGGACAATGTTAATAACTAGGAACTGGAAAAACTGACGTAAGCTCTATAACTGAATTTTCAGATGATGAGATTTGGTAAAAGCACCATCCTTTCCAAATTCTCTAGAAAATACATTATAAAAAACCACCTCGCTTTGACGAGGCAGGGACAGGGGGAAACAGAGCCGTTTTCAAGAGACTTTCTCTATCTAATTTGCCCAAATGTTTTAATAACGACGGCTGTAGTTGCCCTGACAAACACCCTCCCCTTGTACGAGGGGGAGGAGGGAACAGAGGCGCTGAAAACGGAAGCTGGAGGATGCGTGTTCTTTACTATTTCACCGATGTTATAAATCAAAACATAAATAGCAAGTGTTACTGAAAGGGTGGGAGGGGAAAACCTGGGTAAATTCAGCTCTCAACATGCACACAGTCCTTCAAGACAAAGAACAGAGACTCCCACATCAGCATTTGTCTCTCTGGTTTCCGTGGATAAGTAGGGTACGACCTTGTCTAAATCCCATTCACAAACCAGAACAAATCTCTCTAAGCCTCAGCTGCTCTTTCTGTTCTCAACGTATCAGGCCCAAAATGCCTCCTCTTTCGCTCAAACTGATTCTTCCCCCACTGCAGCTATTCCTGACTTGCCCTGCTGATTTACATCAGAAGAGGAGCAGGCTCACCAGCACACAGAAACTCCACAGCAAAATCAAATGACCACATCAAAAAAACTCCTCAGAAGAAAAGGCTTGAATCCAAGTGAAAAATTAATCATACGCAACTCAGTTCCGAAACAAAAGAGAAGTTAAATTCCCGCTCCCGTTGCACTTGCAGAAGTCAGGAGCGAGGTTCATGGGGATTTACGGCGCTAGATGACCCCAAAGCTTGGCCTCTTCATTAACGTGACAGCCATCCTGTTGCTGGCTGTGGAGTCCCTGAGTATCCCTGTGGATTGTTGCCCGCTATTTACAAAATCACAGGGTCATTAAAAGACCAAGCTGAATTAGTACTTCAACTGTGCCAAGGCCAAGCTGCAACGAGCCTGCCCAGTCCGAGAGAGTTACTCCAGCCTTACACGTGGGTGTTTGCAAATAATCCTGCTGCCACTAGCACTTCTCTCCTTTCTTTTTTTTTTTTTTTTTAATTAAAAAATAAAATTAAGGCCACATACCTGGGCAGTTTATTTAGGTTACAGGTTAAATTTGGACTCTCAGACAGAGACGTTTAGCTCACAGCGAGGATACCACTGCTGTCTGTTTGTTCCCAAGGACAGAACTGGGCCCACGGTGTTGAGTTACCGCATCACTGAGGACAGACAAGGAGAAAGCATACATCTACCAAACCCAAGAAAAACCTTACTGTCAGGCCAAAGTTCTGAGAATATTTGTTAGAGGGGTTCTTCTCCCCCAAAACACCAGAAAAACTTCACAAAATGACGAGTCAGCCAAAGCCCTAGAGCCAGTCTGCTTTGAGAACACATCTTCTTTCACCCTTGATCCCTCCATCCCTGAGATGGGCTACATTAAATCCACGCTCTCAGCAAAATTCTGTGTGTTTATAGTGGTGCGACAGCCCTTCTGCTTATTGGGATGGGCTGGGTTTATTTGCTTTTCCAGAAAACACGTGGTGCAAGGGAATATGAGGGAGGAATCGCACTTCCTGGCCTGGCGGGGGGTGGCCGCTCTGCAATGAAATATCCAGATGTCACCAGAGAAGAGGAATCTGTGTTTGACTTAGAGCTATTGTTTGGGTTCTAAGTTGTCTGCTGTTACCATTACTGGATCTTGTGATTTAGGGCTGTGATTTAGTCCACAACACTCGGCCCAGACCTAGCAGGGAGCAGCAGGTCCATCCTGGTCACCAGGGAGAGCCATTTCTTCTCACCTTCTCTGCTGAGGTCCAAAACTTGCTATATGCAGCACACAAGGACAATTCATTAGGTTCACTACCTCTTTCTGGCTACGTGCCTTCCTGAGGGCAAGGGTATAGCTCCTTTCCGCCCTGTGACTGGCACATATGCCATAAGTGATTCTAGGTCATGGAGGTCCTACTAAACCCAAACTAGGTAGTTTGATCTTGTGAAGTGATCTGTTGGGATCAGCAATGCAGGTCCCACACCAAGTGGACCAAGATATCTTCTCTCATCCCAAGAGGAGAAGCACGTCCATCCCTTAGGTTTATCTCCCTTCCTTGAAAGACCCTCATCCATCTTGCTTATGAGGAACAGTCCCTGTCATACGCTATCACTCAAAGTGTGCCTGCCAGAGCGCTGCTCAAACAGGCCACAACCAGACGCGGGACTGTGCTGACACTTAAACGTTCTTGCTGACTGCAGCACAGTGCTCAGCCCTGTCATGTTGTTAGCATAGCCAGTAACCCCAGACACGCAATGAAGAATGGGGTACGCTTGTTCTCAGGAGCACATCCAGTGGCTCACAGCAGCTATCAGGTGGAGCTGTGCCTTCTGCCCAGCAGGAAAGAGTGGGCAGCAGCTCCCAATCCTTTGCTTAACACCAAAGATGGTCCAGCAAGGAAAAGAAATATCACTGGGGGAATGTGACCAAGCACCATTGCTTTAGTTTGGACTGGGTCTTGGTTTGCGCTACATAAGATGAACATTTGGGTTCACTAAGTTCACCTGGATCTCTAGAGACCTCACCTTCCACCCTGAAAGTAAACAGTGGCTCCATATTGCCCATAAGGTGGGAGTTTGAGGAAAAGGCATGCTTGCATTATTGCAGAGTCTGAGTGGGTCTGCTCTGGTTCTGGGGCTGTAAGGCCTCCTTTCCATGAAGAAGCCAGGCAGAAAGGTCTTATGCCTTGGATATCACCTAAGAGGAAGTCATTAGCTCACTCTGTCCCAGGCACATTTTCTGGAGGTGTCTCTTTCTTTTTTACAAAGAGCAAGGAACAAGGATGCCCTTTTCTTAGCTGTTCTGGCGAGGTGTGTAAGCATGAATCCTCATGCCCAGGAATGATGCCAATGAAGCCAGGGAAAGAGCCAAAGCTTCAAGAAAACTGAAGAGAACTCCTGTACAATGTGCTAGACCTAAACACAGGTGACTCTCTAGCTTAAACCTTCACCCTTCTGCAGTAGGGAGGGATGTACTAGCCACCCCCAGCCCCTCACCCACCTCTCACCATATACCTATCTATCTTCTACCCACCTCATTGTAACCAGCACCTTCTTCTCAGGCCGTCTGTCTACACAGGGTTTTTCCCGCCCCAGATTGCTGTGGTGAGGAGTCTGAGGTCTACCCTACCTCCTCCACTGAGTGATCCGCTTCTGCAGGTATGCTCGCATCTTCTCCCATCTTACCACCAGCGCCTGGAACGACCTTTACAAACCAGTTTCAAACATCATTTTCCTGCTTTCCTAAATGATAAAACCCTCCATGAGCAGCAGGTGGTGAGCCAGTGGGTTTTGTTGCCATGGAAAATTCTGTCAAAAATATTTGATACAAAACCACTTTTTCAACTAAAAAAATTAAATATTTTCTGAAAAAAAGTTGTATTTTTTGCTCTAGGAAACTGCGGTGCAAAGTCTGAAGTGTTTTGATTTAACCAACCTATCATAACACCTCATGGAAACTATAGATAAGGTTCCCCCATATCCTCATTCTTTCTGTCAACCAGGTTTATCCGCAGGACCACATCTTCCATGAACACTATTGACCGGGACTCTGGGGATGGAGTCAACACTTTTCTGCACCATGTGAAGAGGTCATGCTGCATCTTGGAAGCTCCAGGAAATCAACTGAATGGAAAAACGTGTATCATCTCTAACTAAATTCCTACGACACACAGTAACAGCATTCACAATCAAAACATTTTTGTTGTGGACCAAAATATTTCCACTAAAGAACTAAAACAACCTGAAGATTTTCTGTGTTTTGGAAAGGAAGCCACCTTTATTTCTCTTGTCCTCTAAAACCAACTCAATCTGCAACCCTGAAGCTTCCAGCTTAGACCCTGATCTTCTGACACCTTACCTGGGAGCACGTCACTAGGCCCATGAAGAGCTGTGATCTTGCAACTCACAAGGCTGCAAGGCTTCCTCCTTCCTTCCATCTCCTTCTTTCACCATGTCCACTTCCATATGTACCATGCTTTTGCTACCTTTGCTGTAACTCATTCTTACGTACATTGTAAACTCCTTAGGGTCAACCTTTTTTTCCGCGTTCATGCACTATCTCGTCCTCAGCTCCTGGTCAGGGCAGTCGTAATTGTGGAGAAAGTCCTCCTACTGTCATGTTTGCTGATCATTATAACGTGCTAAGTACAGAAAAGTTTTTGTTGCCACCTTTGAATTCCTTTACATATCACGGACAATGCTCCAACCATCTCCTATGGGCACCTCTCACATCAAATTCTCTTCTTTAGCAGTTGATGGTCTGGCAACCCTAGATAAAACCTGTCTGAATTTTTCATCATTGTAGGTGCCTTTTCTATGCTAGGAGATGATTTTGATGCAGCAATACTTTGGTAAACTAATACTTTTTTTCATTAAAAAAAAAAAGAAACTTCTTATAATTGCTTTTTTCTGTTTTTCTATTTTGTAATGAGTGGGGAAAAGACGTAGGGCTTTTTTCTTCTTCTAAACTCGAGTATTTATCAGGCATTACTGATGAGATGCAAATCAAAAAATTATGCCCTGAAAGATACAGTTTCTCCGTAAAGTGTGTCTTCTCCTCCTGGAGAAGTGGCATCATCTCCTGATGGAAGGGCAAGAGTGCCCTGGTCTTGGGCAACAGAATGGGACAGAATGAGGCAGAATGAACTTTTCTGTATCGCCTGAAGTCTACACACAGCCCCAGTAAGACTGCTCAGAGAAGTTCCTGGCCTGGTTTGTGGATATCCTGAGGTTTTTCACATTGTTCTGCTGGCTGAGAAGCCTCTTTTTGTCCCCAAGTGCCTCCCAGCCAGTCCAGAGCTACTTTTTTCATAACCTTTATGCAAAGCGTGGAGGTTTTATTTTATAGCCAGGTCCAGACTGACATGCAGGTCAGGTCCTTGACAGCTTAGTGACAGAGTGTCTGTCAAACACGCGTAGGTTAGAACACTTGGCCATGCAGGAAAAGCATTGCAGAGGACACAGCGCAAAGCGCTCAGGTGACGAGCTGTAGCCACCAGCCCTTCCACCCCATTGAACTGGCAGGGTGAGGATGCCCTAAACTGGCTCTCAGCATTAGGACTCCCTTCATTTCCCTGAGGAAATGGCAAGTTCAGTAGATGTAACAGAAGTCACAGAATCAGACTGAGTCCAATACACGCATGGCCACAAGGTTCGTAATGTCCCTCTTCTCACTCCTTGATCAACTGGAAATTTTTTTATCTTTTAGGGTTGATATTTCCTATGCATACACTCTGACTATACTGTTGTATCTCCTGGAGGTAAGTGGGACATTTGTACTTGACAACGATAAGGAAAAGGGGATACACTTCTTTTGAATGAATGCCAAGCAAATTAAAAGACATAATAATTGAGACAGCTAATTACTGAGGAGCATGCCAGCCCAACCCAGGTCGAACGTGATGTGGAAAATGGCCATTCACAAAAACCTGAAAAACGTTATGTAGAGCTTATCACCTGGAAATCTCAGGGCTCTTTACGACTCAGATAAATATCAAGAAATTCACTTTAGAGATAACTGAACCCTACATCCGCACCCCACACATGGCACTGTGGCGAGAGAGACGAGGTACCGTTACGTGAAAGCTGCACCATTTTCTTTTCATCCTGCCCTGGGTACGTCCTATACAACTTCCTCCACGCAGCGTTTCTGCCCAGAAGGACCAAACACAGGAAAGCATTCTTACACATAGGTGGAACTGAAAATATCACCAAAATGGGATGGCACAATTCTGCCCCAGCAAGCCGCCCCAAAGCAATGGTGTTGCGACAAGGTACGATACAAACCAGAGGAACCATCCGCTGCTGAAAGAGCTGTGTGTAATTTGAAAAGCAATCGGGGTTGGTTCCACGCACATCATCGAAGTTAATAAACGTTCTCTTTACTGCTGGATGTGATCTGGTTGGCAGCGACAAATTAAAAAACTCCAACAGGCCTGATAAACCACAAAATTGACACAAGCAAGCAATGATACAGAAAGCATTTTGCAATTGGCTACAGAGAAGGGTTTGCAGTTTACGCTGCCTTTGCCAATGTTTTCCTTCCAGCCGGGCCTACCACCAGGACTCAGATGCTGTGGTTAGGATGCAAGTGTGGGAAAACAGAGAATTAGGATGCAAGTGCGGGCAAACAGAGAACACGACCGCCGAAGGCAAACAAACTGACACGGAGGGTTCGCAGGCTAACACAGACTGCCTTCTGATGCCCATCACAAACACGATCTGGTGAACATTTCTACGTGAGAGCAGGCAGATGGCACGTGAGGAAGCCTGCGAGGGAACTGGGCATGCACGCTAAGCTCTAGGTACCCATCATGGTTCTGGTTAGTCCTAGAGAGGATTTCACACATACAGGTTTTGGGTGTTCATACTACTGTATTGTCTTTCTCTTCCTTTTCCATTTCGAGAATCACTTTTTTGAAGCCTAGGCAAAGAACGCCACTCTGCTTACACAAATCCTGGCTTCAGCAAAATGGGAAGCAACAGCAGAATTTGCAGCCAAGCGTTTTAACTTAGATCCACAAACATGTACGTAAAAAGCCAGGAGCAGCTCCTATAGAGCAGCCCTCCTGACAAAGCCCTGGAAGGTGGTTAGTCCTTCATCTCCGTCCGAGGCTGCTGCAGAGCTCTTTGCAATTAAACCCAGGAAGGTTTATTTGCTGGGAAGCTAAGCTGCTGGGGTTCTCCTTCCCTCCATCTCTCCTTCCTCATCACTCCCTCTAAGCCTTTCCTTTGAGGCCCTCCACCTCTGACGTGATGGTGAGGCACCCAATGCGTCCGTGAGAAGCTCTGAGAGTCAACTGAGTGACTTTCTTTGAAAGGAAACACACTTGAGGCAGAAAAAAAAAAAAAAAGTTAGCTCCACCCTGGCAGTGTAATAACCCTCTGTTCATAGCCCTCCTCGGCGTGAAAAATAATGAAAAGTTTTACTCAGTGTAGCGGTGTGATTACAAAAACAGCCTGGGCACAGGGAGGGTTGCGAGATGCAGGAGAGAGGTTCAGGAGAGGGATCTGAATGGTGCTTAGAGACACGGTTTAGTGGCAGACCTGGTAGAGTAGGGTCAATGGTTGGACTAGATGATCTTAAAGGTCTTTTCCAACCTAAACGACAGAAAAAAAAAAAAAAATATCTTTGATAGGCCTTTGAAAAAAATCCCAAAGGACACGTAGAAGCGGGGAGAAAGTCTAACTAAACTCTGCATTGCCTATGCCAGTGCAACTGTGGCATCTTCTTAAAGCAGGGAGTCTTTCAAGTCAGAAACCTCTGCAGAGGCTGAGCGTTACTCATTTCATTCATCATCTGTCCTCATAGGGGTTGGCCAAAAACTCATGCAAGGAAAATGAGGCATGAGCATGGCTCAGGGAGCTTTGGCAAGTGAAGGCTGGTAGACGTCAAAGTCTGATGTCCAGCCTAGATACCAACAAAAAGAGCCAGAGACAACAACCCAGAGCCCACACTGGGATCCAGATTCAACTCTGATGTCAGGCATCCAGCCAACGGCAGCTTGGTGGGACTGTGAGCTCCAGGAAAGCAGCTGCCTTAGGAGGCCATCTGATACCTCCAGCTGAATGCAGCCCCGCTCCACCACAACCAGGTGGGACAGGGAGCCTCCTTGGAGCAGGTGCTCCTTGCTCATCCCTCAATTCGGCTCCTAAAGCATGTTCCCCAGAAACTCAAAAATACCTGGCGGCCTCAAATGAGATGTGGAGTCCTTTCTTCAGTCAAAAAGAAGGGTAAAAGAAAAAGAAATATAAAAAACAGAGGTCCAGGACTTCAAGGATTTGACTGTTCGAAAACACAAAAGTCAGAACGTTGCCCTGTTCACTGCAAATAGTTCTGCTTCTCCCTCCCCCCTGCCTTTTTTTTTTTTTTAACAACAAGTTCAGTGAAACTTTATCTCTTCCTGCCCTAGTAACCCTACTAAATAATCTGCTATTAGCATGACTCAATTGAGTGGCTTTCAGCTGCTGAAGTAATTTTCTTTACTACTGTGGTTGCATCGGTGGAAATTAAAAAAAAGAGCCCGTAAAAAGCTTTTCCGCCCCTGCAAAGTATCACACGACTGGCGATTAGAGAAAAGTACAGCCGAGAAGTTAGTTAGTTGCATTGTAGTTACAATTAAGCAGGATTCTGATTACACCCAAGAGTTTAACTTCATTAGCATTCAACGCGCACGCAGGGACCATAACGCAGCTCTCAAGACGGAGCAAGGCAGGCTGAGTTTGCGAGTCCCCTCCTTCAAAAGGAAATGCAGCTCACAACACTCGGCAGCGGAGGAGGGATGGAGACAGTTCATTTCTCTTTACCGCTCAAATCTGCTTTCAAACTTACACAGCGCTAGTTTGTAGAATATTACCAATTCGATCCGAAAATGATATCCCCAGCTACTGAGATGCAGCATCTCCTCTAAAACGAGACTTCTATCTGGCTGTCTTATTACATACTGCTGTAACCAAGAAACACCTACAAAACATCACAGAACCTAGCAAGGGAAAGTATTTTCCCTCTACGTTTTCCCCAGTTTGTTTACTGTGTTGAATAACACTTTGGTTATAGCCAGTTTTCATTGTTTTTCTCATTTTCCCCTCTTCTTTCTATTGCATGAAGTCACATGGGAGAAAACAACACTTTTTTAAAGGCAGGAAAATGTGATTATGAAACCACAAACACTCGCAAAAGACATCAGGTGTAGAACCTGAAAGTAATTTAAACTCTTATTTAAGAAAAAAAAAAGAAAAAAAGAAAAAAAAGAAAAAGAAAAGAACTCTAGCTCAATTTCAAGGCGAAAGCTTTAAAATCCCTTAACGAACGAGAACTGATAGCTGAAGCAGAGCGTCCTGGGCAGCGCCCCAGGTAAAGCGAGATGCCAACAGCACCAGAGAGCCCCAAACTTCCTCGCTGTTGTTGCCCCGCTGGGCTCCTTCTGCCCGCCCGCAGCTTGCGCGCCCCGCGCTGCCCTGCGCACCCCTTGCCCGCCCCGCGCTGCCCTGCGCGCCGCCTGCCCGCACCGACCAGCGCTGCCCTGCGCACCCCTTGCGCGCTCCCCACTGCCTTACGCACCCCTTGCGCCCACCGCCCCGCGCTGCCCTGCGCACCCCTTGCCCGCCCCGCGCTGCCCTGCGCGCCGCCTGCCCGCACCGACCAGCGCTGCCCTGCGCACCCCTTGCGCGCACCGCCCCGC
>VYXH01003096.1:179208-191094 GCA_013397275.1 Burhinus bistriatus
CCTCCCGTGGCCTCCTCCCGTGTTTGTGCGTGTGTCCGTCCCCCCCCAAAAAAAGGGGCCCGATCCCGGGGGGGCTTGGTGCTGGCTGAGAGGTGACCATCGTGTCCAGCCCCGCTTTGGGGCTGCGCGCACAGAACCCCCTTTTGCAGGCAGGGCAACCATGGCTGCAAAGAAATGCTCGCCAAAAAGAATGAAATAATTAGGATAACCTGGTTTTTTTTCCAAGCTGGGGAGGTTTGCTGGGGGGTGCAGAGGGGAAGTCACCAGGGAAGTCTTTCCTCCTTCAGCTGTCCCAGCGTGTTACGTTCTTGGCCATGGGTATTTGAAACATCTCTCTTCCAGGCAGGTCCAACCTTGGACCGGGTTGTTGTGTGAAAGAAGACCAGGTGATACCTGTTCGGAGCACCCCTTTCAGGGCTTGAGGGTGTCAGAAGTAGGTTTTGCCTGCGACATTCCCTGGGAGACCTTCTTGGCTCCACCGGTCTTGTGGCTTCCTCCTGTGCTGTAAGATTAGGTGTGATGCTGGGGGCTGTGGGATCTGGAGGGGGAAACTGGCCTGGGAACCTGGGAGAGGAGCAACAAGAAGGAAAGGAAACCCCAGAAATTTGAGGGACAAAGAGTTTTGGAGAAGACCATGAGAAATCCTGCAGGAGCACACCCAGCCCTGTGAGTCTAGTGGGCTTTGCTGCTGCTAACGGTCAAACAAATATGATTACAGCTGTAGCAGGGAAACGTGTAGATGTCCTTCACAAACCTGAGGTACCCATAGAAGATATGAAACCATGTTCAGGTATCTTCTGTGGGTCATAAAGCTCTGGTGAAGAATCTCAAGTGGTGTTTCCCTAAAATGTCAATGCATCATTGGACGTGCAGAACATGCCGCCTGCCAGACCTGTAAAAGAGATAGTTTGTTTGAGATCATCCAAATGGGGTGTGTAGAAATTTTAAGACCTGTAAGCGTTGGCTTTGAACAGGCTGGGATGGTTCTTTGAATATAATTGTGATTATTTTGCCCTTGCTGCTGATGTCTAAAATATAACGTATGCATTAAAATAAAGAAAGGGGAGGGGAGACAAGGCAAGGCAAAGCGAAAGGCTGGTGGGATTTTGGAAATCAGGGGAAATGAATTGCTTTCAAAGAGTGGTTCTCTCCTTTTTTCTGGAACAATTTGAGCTGAGCGTAATACCTATTCCTGTTACCAGCAGGAGAGAAAAAGACATTTCATGAGGCAAATGATTTTGCATTTTAATTGCTCACACCCAATTAACTTACGTACTCATCCTTCCTGTCTGCATCAGAGTGCGTTATGTTGGCGAGGCACAGGGTGTGGTGTTGATACTACAAGCATGCAGAAGGCGTTCTTTCACCCCAAGTGATAATTAAGAAGGTATTTCAGAGAATCAGAGAATCACAGAATGGTTTAGGTTGGAAAGGACCTTAAAGATCACCTAGTTCCAACCCCCCTTGCCATGGGCAAGGACACCTCCCACTAGACCTGGTTGATCAAAGCCCCGTCCAACCTGGCCTTGAACACCTCCAGGAATGGGGCATCCACAGCTTCTCTGGGCAACCTGGGCCAGTGTCTCACCACCCTCAGAGTGAAAAATTTCTTCCTGATATCTAATCTAAATCTCCCCTCTTTCAGTTTTGAAACCGTTACGCCTCGTCCTATCGCTCCACTCCCTGACCAAGAGTCCCTCTCCAGCTTTCCTGTAGCCCCTTTAGATATTGGAAGGGGCTCTAAGGTCTCTCTGGAGCCTTCTCTTCTCCAGGCTGAACAATGCCAACTCTATCAGCGTGTCTTCATAGCAGAGGTGCTCCAGCCCCTTGATCATCTTCATGGCCCTCCTCTGGACTCGCCCCAATAGGTCTGTGTCCTTCTTGTACTGGGGGCTCCAGAGCTGGACGCAGTATTTCCATCCCAAGCTTAAGTTTTCAGCTCCACTGGTTGCTGATGCTGTTGCTACAATTTCCACAGAACGTGATGGTTGGACAACCACCATCTCCACCTGCACGGCCTGATGAGTGCAAGCTTCGGGCATTGTAGTGGTGTACCCCCAGCTGCGATGCAGCCCCACGGTCTCTCCCCCATTCACTGACCCCATTGTCCCCCCTACGTACACCAGATCCCATCCGGGGGACAGAGCAGGACACAGCAGCCAGTTACATGAGGATCACTTCGCCTATAGGAAATGTTGCAGACCTGCAAATACTTAGGCTCAGGATTAGTTTCTGGATATCACACCCAAAACAGCGCATCGGGCCACTTAGCTCCCAAACCACGACAGGAAACCAAAAGTCCTTAAAGCTGCATCTTTCTGGTGGAAAATATCACCACAAGCCATCGTGTTTTCTTTCCTGTATTTGAAAACCACCCACATTTTCAGTAAGAAAAAAAAAAAGAAAAATCAAACTGATTGAGCGTTTTGCCTGGGCAATGGGCCTTTCTGAAGAGTTTCATTTTCAACATGTTTGGTCTCTGTTGTTTGGGTTTTAAGGATGGTTATTTGCAATTTATTGTTAATTTAAAGGAGATGTGGGGAAAAAACAACAAGGGAACACACTTAACTTCTGCAAAAGAAGGTAAAATATTCCTCCTTGTCTTTGTTTTGAATTAATTGAAAGTCAGCTAATAAGTCAATGAGTTTGAAAAATAAAGAAGAAAATATAGCAGGTTAGCTCATTTTCAGTGTTAAAATGACATTAAAACTCGGCTTTTTTTTTTTATTATTTTCCTCCGTAAAGGTTTCCATTTCTGCTCAAAGTGTGCACTGCATGTACCGCAAGGTTTATATTTCAGTCTCTTCCAGCAGTCATAAAAAAAGGGCTTGGAAAGGACCAGAAAGGTCACTTCATCACTCCAACTACGCGACGGGTCCGACACTCCCTAAACCACCCGTTCCCAAGGGAGGTCTGTCCGCCCGGCTGTCACACGCTTCCAGCTCAGGAGCTCCCCGGCCTCGGCAGAAGAGGACAGGAAATGCAGTGAACAAATCAAACCGCTTGCAAAATACCGGGTGACGGTGCATATCTCCCAGGCTTCACCAGAAAAGGTTGAGTAATTATGGGAGAACTTTTCTACAGGGTCCAATCTGATTTTACTTCCTTGGAACTCCTTTACTGGAGATATGTATTTTCCCTTTCAAGCTATAAAGACAAATAAATCAACCAGAGTGGTCTTATCACTGGCGTTGTTGCGGTACCCTCCAAGAGTTTTTAGTCTCATACCAAGGACCAACCGAACACAGAATGCGTTCCCAGTCCATAAGGTTTGCTCAGCTGTGATTTTATAAAGGCTCAAATCTTTTTCTTAGTCCCTCTTCAGTCATTTTGGGCTCGATGCTATGGTTTGTCAGCAGCCATGCGCTGGTGGCATTCAAAATAACCCATTTCAGCAGGTGCATAAAATGTATTTTAGGGCACAGGGCGAGGGAGGCAACGCCGCTGCCCGCCCTCGTCTGCTGCTTCCCACGCTCTGCCTCCCTCCTGCCTGTGTCCTGCCTCCCCACCCCAGGTTATGGCTTCCTCGCTTTGCTGACTCAACCGATCGCCTGCCCCTGCTCTCAGCCAGAGCAGCAAAAACGGGCTGGATTTAAGAAAAACAAGCAAAGCAAAACTGAAAAAGAAAAGAAAAAAAAAAACAAAAAAACAAAGCAGGGTTGCCCTTTGCCTGTAACGGGCATCATTTTCGCAGGGCATGGCCACAGGAAGGGCTGAGTGTAGGGAAGAGGTGGGGTGGGTGGCGGAGGGGTGGGAGCGGGTGAAAACCTCCCGAAGCCACCTCCATAGCCAAAAGGTTCATGGTGTGTGACCACACGCTCTAGAGTTGACACTGCGGGAGAGGTGTGGCGCTTTGAAAGTGCCAGAAAAATACAAAGCCGTTTGTGATTAAAAGCGCCTCTCCTTTCTTGGAGAATAGTCCCCCGTTGCTTGTGTGAAAGCAATACTCGTCTACTGACTTCTGCACAAAGACACTGTCTCTAGTAAAGTCTCCCTGAAATGGGGATCGCTGAAAGCCACCTCCAAGCTTGGCCTGTTCCTATGCCTGGACATTAGCTGTTGACCACCCTTGAAGACAAACTGTCTAGTCTGGGGGTTGCGGGACAGCTGACACACGTATTCTGCCATTCCTAGCTCCGTTGATAACGTTAATTAATTGCACAGGGAAATCTGAAGCAAAACCGACGGTAGTCATCTTTGAGATCACAGAGTCACAGAATGGTAGAGGTTGGAAGGGACCTCTGGAGGTAATCTTGCCCAACCTCCATGCTCAAGCAAGGCCATATACAGCTGGTTGCCCACGACCATGTCCAGATAGCTTTTGAATACCTCCAAGGATGGAGACTCCATGTCCTCTTTGGGCAACCAAATGACATTGGGCTCTTTTTGCGATGTATTTATATACCCTCTGTACTTACTGTCTTCCCAGTTCAAAGACCTTTAGTTTAAATTCAGTTGGGATTAGCAGAAGTCATTGCCCAGGGAGGTCACAGAGGTTAGATCAGCAGGATTTCAAGTGTGCTCACATTTATCTTTGTAACTGCATTGGTATTCAGCACAGAAATTCGCACCCCTCTAGAGGGTACTGTAAAGACAAGATGACTGGGAGGTTGATCAGTCTTCTGCTGCCACTGCGCTAACAATACAGGGCTTTTGGTTTTGAACGTGAGACCTTTTTTTCAGTTTTAGATCTGGATGTCTGGGTTTTGAGCCTTGCTGCTGACAACGCAGACCGTGGTGTCCTCCCATGACCGATGGCTGTACCGAGATTTAAACTGCAGCATAACTGAAATCTGAAACAAGCAGCGTGGCTAGAAGATGCTTATGATGCTTGCTGAGGTGGGGCAGATGATCTCCTTGGAGGTATAGTCACCTTTTTCAAACTAATGGGCAAGGGCTCTTGCATTTGATCTAGTGATCATGCACTCATAACGGGTTTGAACCCTCCTCCCAGGAATCCAGATTTATTTTTTTATTATTATTATTATCTGTGCAGTTTCAGGAGACAGACAGACACAGATTCCTATTTTTCAAATAAAATCATTTGTCAGAAAGAGCAAGAAGACACCATGATGTTAATACAAATTGGGATCTTAAACAAACGCTGTCTCGTGTAACGGTGAGGAGTTGAGAAGTTTTGCCTGATAACTTTGTTTCTTGGTTATACGCTGCAGTAAGTCCGAGCAGTTCCTCACTAGTATTCCAGAAGTGCTGAGTGTCCGACACAGAAACCCCTTGTGCTGGGTGCTGTATGAACTCCTAAAAGGGACCAACTCCTAGCAGCAAATACCCTCCTCTACGCAGGGCAGGCTGGAGGAGGACAGCCCAACAGAACAGGTTGTCTAAGGCAGGACCGAAGCCTCTCTCATCCAGTATATCAACACCTCATAGTTTTTAATGTATTTATCCTCATTGTGCCCTAAAAAGGAATGGCTTTCCCTCTTTTACAGACAGGGGACTGAAGCTTAGGGACACAGAAGGGCAATGTCTGGCTCCTGGGTAACCGGTCACACATCCCCACGCTGAGTCCCCAGACATCTTGTCGCAAGGTGTCTTTTGCACTTGGACCTGTCTGGAAGGCACGCGGTGAGAACTGACAGGTCAGGTCTGGCAGGGGAGAAGATGGAGACTTCTCCCGTTGGAGAGTCTTTCCTGAGGCATGGCATGAATTAATGCCAGAAGCAGCTCCAGGTGGTGAGGACTTAGCCAAAGGAAGAGCTGATTTAGCATGGGAAAGACTCCAGGAGCCGTGGTATCTGGTAGATGTGCATGCAGCCACTGGTGGAGATGTAAGCACCAAGCAGACTCTTCCACCAAAGGTGTATGCAGATGCTCATTAGTGGTCTTCACGATCTCAGTAGTGCTTTTTCCAAGAAAGGCTTTGAGAGAAGTCATCAGTGTTTTAACAAAGGGGGGTGTGAAACTGAGCTGGAAAGGTGTGGTGGGCTAAGCTCGTTAAACCCTGACTCAGCCCGCTCCCCCTCCATCCCAACCCAATGCGGGGGTGCTGAGCAGCCCCTCACTCCACTGCCATCCCGCGACTCCACTGTGTGCTGAGGCCATGCTGTCACCTTCTTGGTGCCCCCAAATGAGCACTGATCTACCTCCTGTGTTTGGTTTGCCCCAGTGCCACCTCCTAGCTGGGAGCAGCCAGGCAAAAACCAGCCCGTTCTGTATTTTTTGCCTCTCTGCTGTAACCTATCCATGAGCAGGCGTGAGTCAAAGATGACCTGTGAAAGTCTTTCTTTTATTTCTCTGAATTCTCTCTGTTTCTCACATCAGCTCGCCTGCTAATTCTTTTGAATTGGCCTATTCAAAAGAAACAAGAGCACCCGCAGACGGTGTTGTTTCCCAGTGAAATTTTGCTAATAATGAATTATTCAGCTGAGTGCTGTGGTGTGCACACTCCTTCTAAATTTCCCAGAAATCTGTCTTCGCTGCAGGGTTAACGTAAGCTGGGGTGAGCAGAGGCTGCTGACGGTAACATTTCAGATCTGACCTCCTTGCGGTGAATATTTTGGGTGAGGAGTGGGTTTGCTGGCTTGCTTTCTTTTGGTGGTTAAGGTGAAAGGTCAAAACTTTTTCTTGTCAGTGCTATGAAAATGTGAGTGCATTTACCATCAGAGCTGGCTGATGGAAACATATCAGGCTCTGGTTAAGGGAACCATTGTCACATCCTTTCTATTATGGCTACAAAATTCTCAAAATGATGACTTTCCACACTAGCCTCTGTTCACCAGAGAGTGCTGGGTGTCCAGGATATTTTCTCCATCAATGACCTCAGCTTCGGGACACTCAGCAAGAGACACAATGGACTCAATTTTCAGCAGCATGGAAGAGAACAAGATTAGATGGTGTTAAACTTGGTGGCCAGGAGAGTTGGTCCTCAGAGGCAGATGCTAGAGAGAGCTCAGCTAGGATGAGGAAGAGGAACTTGGGGCAATGTCCCAAGCAATCGGAACACTAGGAAGGTACATGGACAGCTTCAGTAAGGTAAGCCGTGATCCTCTCTCTCTTTCTGTCACTGGCCACAGCCAATGGGTCATAACCCACTTAGGTCCCAAGTGTCTGCAGCATTGCTAGAAGGAGGAGAAATGGGCTTTCAGTGAGGGAAGAAATAAAAGCGAGATTCCCAAGAACCTCATGGTGGTGGCTTGGTTATGTGCTTGCTGTTCATTATTACTTTCCTAGGAATGACTGAAGGCCACCCCATAAACCCCTCAGAAACAAAACTCTCTGCTTTCTGGGATCCTCGTGTTCACTGTGGGCAGGGAGTCTGATAGGGTAAAGAGAAGCCCCAAAAGCTCCACACTTGAATTCCGAGACCAGAGGAGAAAAAAGAGAAAGAAATTAAGATCAGATTAGTGCCGTAGTTGACCTTCAGTACCCTGTCTAAGCCACAAAGTGTGGGAAGAGCACATGTACAGCATGGTGGTGGTTCGGGGCAGTACACGGCAAGGACACTTGCTTTGGGTAGGTGTGAACACGGAGGATGTTGCCTCACTTGGGTTGGTTTTGGGGATGCCGGTGCTGCTGCCTGCCTTGCAGTACAGTGCGGAAATACCTGAGCTCATTTGAAACAAGCTCTTGTAGCTATTTCAAGGAGTCGCTCTGTGACAGTACAAACGTGGGGGAGGAAGCGCTGATTGATCGTATCAAGAAGTCGATATCTGTGCATTAGATCACAGTCTTCGTAGATTGCTCTTGTCACTACAGCAGTGAAGACGCAACTTTGAGATAACTTAACAACTGGCTGCAAGTCCTCTGGACCCCTGACGTGCCATAAAGCCTGGGCTGCCACGTCTTCCGTGCTCTCGTTGTGTGCTGGTAAACAGATGAAAGCCATGGTACTACTTGGTGATCTAGTCACATCTCTGTTTAGAGAAGGTCAGGATCTGAAGGATGAGAAGAGCCCAGAGCATCTTTTCCCCTAGGATATCTCCTAGCCATGCTCTAGGGGCCTTACACATTTACCCCTCCCACCCAGTTCTGGAGTATTCTTTTATTATTAAAAGTAGGTCATCACCGTAGCAGTTCAGGCTATTTTTTCTCTGGCGGTTTGGTGTGAACACTTTGCTTTCCAGACAACGATAAACACGACTGTGTATGAATAATTTTTTACCTCCAGCCTCATTTGACTCTTAGAGAGAGCTCTTAGAAAGGATTAGATGGCTGGAAGCCTGCTCGGTAGTGCCTGCTAATGAGAGGGAAAACAAAAGATGGAGAGGAAAACCAAAACGACAATCACTTTTCTGCTCTCTGATCCGAAGTGGTTTATCCTGTGATTTCCTTCAGGTTATCTAAGAAAAAGCTCAAACATAGCCTGAAATTAAATGACTGTATCATAGAAGGTCCCCCATGCAGGAGGCAAGTGCAGCGCTCTAGTTGTACTTGAAGTCTATTTAGAAGGCTTAAGTGGGAGTTTGGTAATGAGTAGGCTTTGTGTTTTATCTTTCAGTACAGCCTGGCAGGTTTGGACTTAATCCGGGTGTTGTGTAAAGCATCAAGGTGCTGTAACACAAAATGCCTCAGAAGTACCAATTGAAACTAGCAATTCTTTTCTTTTGTGCCTCTGGTTTGTACTCAAATGCTCTTACAATTTCTGAGCACTCTTCCCTGCACAGTATTAGCATTAGTCAGAAGTCCTTTACCAGGTGAGGGAATCCAGGGCTCCATTTATTAGCAACAGAAGAGACTTAATTCTCTTGAAGTCCCAGAATGAATAAGGCTGAAGAACCAGATAAATCGTGCAGTGACAAAAATTATTTTGAAAGGTCACCGCACATAACTGAGACAGGAATGTCAGATCCTACCCACCAACCCTAGGAAAATGCAGGGGTTTGTTTAATATTCATTGTGGGCTTTCCCTAAAAGTCAGTGCGCGTTCAAAAATGCCACTGCACAAACTCTCAATTCCTGTTGTTTCTTGGGCCATTGCATGTTCAGTAATGGGGAATCAGCTCCATGTGCAATTGGAAGGTCATGCCGTACACAAGGCCCTGACTTTTTGTAATGTTGGTACACTAGCATTGAAGACTATGCGTCTGGTTTTGTAATTTCATTCTAGTAATGTCCTTCTCTTCCCTCAGTTCTTTTTGATTTGAATCTTCAAAGTCTTTGTGACAGCAATTGTCACTTCTACAGGTCTGGACACGTTCTAGCATGGTAGCTTTTCACCATGGCCAGTATCAAGATGCGAGTGAAATATGGATGCTAAATAATAACTGTGGTGATAAGGCAGTATATATTCCCCTTGGGAATTATATCTTTGGCTTCTGAATTTCATGTAGAATTTCACTTTCATGAAGAACTGCCAGTCTAAATCAGATCCAACTTGTAAAGATGTTAAAGTCAAAGAGACAGCTCCTTGTAAATCAGAAAAAGTTCGTTGCCTTGGGCAGGGTTGTACTCATTTAAACCACAGCAAGCACACCTCCAATCATTTTAGAAGTCTGGATCAATAGAAATACTTGCATGATTTTAGTTCAGTGTCAGTGAAAGGGGTTGTTTCTTCTGAGTCTCTGTGGACAGGAGGAATGTGCTTGTGGGAGAAAGCAAGGTGGTGAAACGTTTGGAACCAGAAGTTATATGGACTGGTCTGTGTTTGGCGTTTCCTAAGAGAGTAACGTAAGATGCAGGCTGAGAACTTATTTTAAGAGGGAAAAACATGCTTTTTAAGAGCCAGAAAACTTTGAATAGTGAAACCATTGTGCATTAATCTAAAAGCATGCAAACAACAAAAGGCAAGATATGCATGCATAAAAATCCATATTCATACATAGAATCATGGATTTATTTAGGTTGGAAAAGACCTTCAGGGTCATTGAGGCCAACCGTAAACCTAACACTGCCAAGTCATATCCATATGTAATCTGCAGAGATGTTTAGATGCAGGGCTGTAGCAAGGGCACCATCTACATAGGATGTCGAAAGAACCTACGTATCATACAACACCCCCAGACACCCCAGGGTATCGCCACAAGTGTCTGCATCTAAGACCAAGGAGAGGGCCTCATCGTCTGCAGCAGCAGGGCAAACAGGAGGTGGCAGCAGCTTAGAGATACAAAAAGAGATGCCCAGGTGACAAAGGAGAGCTGCAGTAACAGAACAGCCTTGTGTCCCGTCTGCCTCCGTGAGTATTTGTATGTGTGTATATTTGTATTCTTCACCAGTCTCACTACCGGTTTTGCAAACATTCTTATTGCACTTGTCCAGATATTGGAAGAGAGGGGACATGCTTTGCAATACCAATGACATGACTGAGCCAGGGAAGCTGTTCCAGGCTGTTATACCTGTACAGCCATTCTCCCCTCTCTAATGTGAAAGACGCGTGGAAGCGGGCAGACTGGCTCCTCCATGGTTGAACCTTTAATCCTTGCTTCAGTGCCTCAGCACTGTGTCTGAATCGCCATCAGTCCCTCAGCTGAGAAGACTTATGGACACAAGGAAACATGAGAAAAATTGCAGAGGTGGACACAGAGCTAGAGACAATGTAGGAGAACTTTCAGAAGGTGAACGCCTGCATTTGGGGAGATGCTCTGGAAGATGTGGAGCAGGAGGTGGAGAACATTGAGAACTACAACACCATCCCAGGCTGATGTTGCACAGCCATTTGCTTACCACTTAAACGGAGTTGATGCAATTTGGCTCTTGCTGTTCCTGCCGAGGACCTGTGGGGGCTGTGGAAGGAGGTGTCTGCTCCTGTCCAACCTGCCCAGGTCTCCCCAAACATCACATCTTGTTCTCCAGGTTCCTTGCAGTAGAGATGGCACTAGCTCTTCAGCTGCCCAAGCAGGGAGGTGTCATCCATGTGTTGGAGGAGTTGTACCACTTACGCTGCCAATCCGCTCACTAGCCACAGCCCGGATCTGACCTTCCTCCTGCAACCTAAACTTTGAGGTGTCACTTTTATTAGCGTAGAGATCTGTTTGTCTGTCCTTCATCGGGCTGCTCTGCTGAACCCGTTAGCAAGCATTTATACCCCTTGTTCAAATAACGTACTTTTCCTCCCTGTGACCAGTTTGGGTAGGGACCGGTTTTCTCTGTTTGTGCAATACTCTACAGAGTAAAGGGAGAAAGGGGAAGCGATCACTTGTGGCCGGGCACTGGGCACTATAATAAGCAGAGGGTGATGATACATGCGAGGCTGAAAGGAAGGCAGGAAGCGGTCGTTCGTACATGAGTAGGTTTTATTCTAATTCATGTGACATATGACTGCGTTAGTCTGGGGTCAGGCGGTGGCATCCTAGAGCGGTGAGCACACTGAAGGCCACGGCAGCATAGAGACGGATAACCAGGATATCTCTGTCCAACCTGCCAGAGACGCAGTCAGGTGTCAATCTTCCACGGCAGTTCGGTGACCAAACTGTGGACCACAGAAAAACCAAAGCGATCATTTTCCTATGTGTGTATGTGTGACTTTCGCTTTGAATCCTTCTGTGCTCAATTTGACGCAAAGAGAAGAACAGCGCACCCCTGCTCAACCCAGCAGGGCAGATGAAATGAAAAGTCAAGGTCTTCACCTGCAAATTAAAAGTGATTTAATGACTGCCTCCTAGTGGAGAGTGTATAAGCCAACCGTTTTATGGGCATTTTTTGGAGTGCCACTCAACCACATAACATAGGACATACTTGCTTCTGGTAGGTGCCTCAGATTTTATAATAATTCAGGCAACATCCTTGACATTGGTAAGAACTAGTTATCAAGCAGGGAGTTTCAGTTTCGTTGTGATCGCCTTATCTGAATAGAAATCTGAACCATCGTCAGACATAGCTTAGGACACGAAAATACCTAGCATGTTGTTTATTGCCGTACCACCTGTGGTGGTGCAACCCTCCCCCCCCCCCCCCCCGGCCTTTTGGTACTTGCGGGGATTCCCTCCCCCC
>VYXH01003096.1:191213-202800 GCA_013397275.1 Burhinus bistriatus
CATCCACCTCTCCATTTATATGTTTGTATGCATTAGCTTTATGGATGTGGATGTTCTTCCATTTTCCGTGCACGTGTAGGAGTTAAAAGGGGTACCCACCGACTCAATAAAGTCGTGTGATATTAAGAGATCTTCGATCTCAGCGGTTATCAACTACAGTGTGTGCGTGTTTGTGTGCGCGCGCTCATATGCTTTGTTTATATGTGTATACATTAATCTGAGATCTGTGCTTTGCTCTCGTATGTATATGTATTGGTTTGGGATACCTTATAGTAAGTTAGTTTGAATCTTGTCATCTTCGAATCTGTAATCAAGTCGCTGTTCATTTATTTAACTAAATCACTTTGCAAATCTTTAAATCAGTTAATGATTAAGCACTGCTAAAACTCAATCTCTTGATCTGCCTCAAATCACGAATAAAACTGAACTGCTGCTGTATCATGACTTCCATCCCACGACACCACCTAATCGTGTTTTTCTAAGATATTTTTTCACTGGCAGGTTGTTGTTTTACTGCTTCCTAAGGTAGAAGAGCAGTGATTTGGGTTTGCCCTTTGCTATCATGGATTTGAGTGTCAACATAGTCATCGGGGTCACTGGAACATGTGAACAGTCCCCAGTACAGCTCCAAGAAGGAATCTCAGACATCCTAAAAGAGCTTTTTCACACTTTCAGCTGCCGTAAACAGAAAATAGCAATGCTAGGCTTTGTCTTGCATGAGGCTCCTCCTTTAAAGATCATAAGCATTTCGTTAGTGATGTACTCCTCATTGTGGATTAGGAGCCTGTTGTGCCTGGTGCTGTGAGTTATGAGAAATTTCTGACTCCAGAATTTGTATGGCAGGTGTCTAAGTCCAGCTAATCACCTAGGGTCGGTGGAGACAGACAGGTGCACTGTGAGTGGCTTCACATATAGTGTGGGTTTGCAACTCCGAACCTTCTCTCTTTAGGTTAAACAGACCTTCACGTCCTTCCATAGCTGTTGATCCGAAGTGTGTAATTCAGAACAGAGAGCCTGCAAGGCGGATGGGAGCTGAGCAACGGCTGGAAAGTGGCAGGTGCATCGCAAACTGGAAAGCTGGCAGCTGCTGCGGATGAACCTGCAAGCCCACAAGTTTCCTGGAAGTAGACTGGATCTAGAAATATTCATGCAATCATTAATAGTAATAATTAATTAATCACTAGTAACTTGGGCTTGGTCACCCCCAGCAGCAGGTTAGCCTGCTGATGGAAAGAAATCATCACCCCCAAACTCTTTCTACTGGATATAGTGGCATATGAACAGTTCCAGGAGTTCCCTGTTATAGGTGAAGTTAAACTCCAGTATGGAGTGAGGTCCTCCCAGTAGGTGCGTATGTGAAGCTGAAGAATTCGAATGGTGGAAAACTTATTGGGAGATTTTTGATCAAACTCTACCCCACCCTCTACAAACTTTGAGCAAATGTCTCTTCTTTGAGTATGGAAAAACCAACATTTCCAATGGCAATTTGGTATTGGAGTTTGTGGTAAGCTTTTTCTTTTTATTCCCCCAGGATGGAAAAAAAAAAAAACAGTATAAAGCTATTGACTTTTAAAGTAATCCTTTCTGTCAATATTGGCCAAGCAGGTTGTGACTTCAAACAATTTATAGAGATTTGCACACCTCATTTCAAGTGTCATGCCACAATCTTGACTCCATGCTGCAAGTTGTTTAATTAGCCACATTAATCCACTAAGCGATGGCAAAATGTTTAGTAATGATGTCTAACTGGGGCATTGCAAAGGAACTTTGTTGTTTAATTAGGAGATAATTGATAGCGCAGAGAGTACTGGGTTATAAAAGGCTTTTGCATGTCAATTGGGCTTGTGCTGAGCTCAATACAATAGCTTTTAAATGGCCTGTTCAAATTAATTGCCATTATTATGGTACATAGATTTATGAGGGGCCATTATTCATGAAAAATTTTATTTTAGCATTCCTTTAGATGTAGATAATTAGATGTAGGGATAATGAAAGGTGCCTGGAAGGAACTGAGAGGTGGTGAATTAGCCATCTGACACGGAATTAGCCATAGTGGTTGCACTGACTGAGGAATCAGCTCCATGAGGGACCTTGGACATGGAACTGTTGAGGCTTCATCTTTCTAGTGCTTTTAATGTAGCTATGATTTAGGAGCCCGAATAGTCATGTGGGTCTGGGCTGTGGAATCCACATAGGTCCTTGGTGCTGAGGACGGTTGTGTCTTGGCTGAGATAGTGATGCCTGTCAAAGCCAAGGTCCTCTTTTAGTAATTGCCACCATGGAAGTAATTTTGGGTGAGCTGAGCTCTCCCAAAGTCATTGGCTGTTCCTTCATGGACTTTGAGGGCTTCTGGCTTGGGGCCTAAGGAAGGCCTGAAGGGCAAAACTCAAACTGAAAAGGTACTGAAGACAACTGGAGAGGAGAAGGCCAGTTGTTGATCCCTCAAGTCTCTGGAGGTCTGGGACAGGAGGGAGCATCCTCGTGGGCAGAGCCACAGCATTAGACTGTCAATGGGAAAAATATCTGTTACAAGGCTCTGCTGAACACAAGGAAACTCAAGTGATGCTATCCATTTCTACCACAATTCAGTGGCTTGGCTTCAGTTCTGCTCCATGACCTCACAGAACGCAGCTTCACTACACAATTTGCAATGTCAGAAGAATATATGGGAGTCGAACCGGTATTATGTGTGTTTAGCATCAAAGAACACGTAGGAAAACCAGGTATTTAAAGACTAACTCAAACCATTGTCACAGCAATTCAGTAGCTTCTAATGATTGCTACAGTCTTGCTAACGATGCAAGTTTGGCAGTCCTGCTTTGCTTGGGTTGACTCGAATGGGTGAGATTCTTCTCCTCTGCCTTTAGTTATCTCCCTATGAGGAGGCTGCTGGGGCTCCATGGTTGTCAATGGCGATCTAGTCAATAGTCAGTGGAATGTAAAGTGCGATTTAATTGACTGAACATGGACATTTCCTTCAGAGTGGGATAAACTGCACCATGAACATCATTAATTGTCTGCCTTCTTGACACATATGCAATCAAGCTTAATCCGCTTACCATACAAACTATTTCAGCATCTCATTCTCTTTACCACTAGAAAGATGTTTTTTCATCACAACAAAGCTGAAGCCTGTGACTTCTTATCCTGTGATATGACACAGAGCTATAAAATCGTGAGTGCCATTGACACAACATGTGAGAGATGATTGCCCACAGTCTTTTCTAGTACAAGAACCTCAAATTAACATCAAATTATATGAAAGAAATAGGTTCAAGCAAACATGCAGGTGTAGTTCTTCATGCAGCATGCAAGACCTGTAATTAAGTTATGAAACCTCTCACCAGAGGATGTTGTGACCACTGAAAGCTTAGGCAGGTTCAAAATGCACTTCGGCAAATACATGGATAAAAATCTCTTGAGGGTTATTAAATTCCAGTAGACCCTCTCTGAGTTAGAAAGTCCTGGAAATCCAAGTTGCTGGAGGCTGAGAACATCGAAGGAAGTATTACTTTGTGTTTGGCCTATTATAATTTTCCTTAGTTCATTTGCTATCAGTAACTCTCAGAGCCTGGGCGCCCTCTTACCTGCACTGAATCTGTCTTGTCTTAATGGTACATTGATCCAATTCAGTCTGCTTTTCCTTGTAGATGATGTTTTCTTAGTGTCCGAGGTCTTTCTTGCCATCCTGTTCCATTCCACACCTTTCTTGAAGAGCAGGCTCCAGGCTGGACCTTATCCTCCATGGGTACCAAGCCAACACCACATACAACACGTTTGCCTCACCTTTTTTTTTTTTTAGAGCCTGTGCTGCCATTTCTACACCCCAAAGTGCTGTTTCCTTGACGTATAAATATCTCCCGCGAACAGACTCAGGCTGGTGTAAATCTATGGTATGCAAATCAATGTGATACAAGAACATCTGCTCTGCCAGCGTGCTAATGGGGGAAGGAAACGGAAGGATCTGGAGTCCTGAGAACTTCCCAGGTAAATCCATCCCTCTGAAGATGTGGCTATCCACCTCTAGTTGTCCTCACCATATACTACCCCGTCCCTGGTAAATGTGGCTGGTATGCTGAACAGCTGGACAGAAATGTCAGCCGTATGGTTAAAGGACCAGTGGATGGTTACAGTACATCTGCATTTAATTCTTGTCGCTGCTGGAGACTCGATGTACGATCTCCCTCTCCTGATCGTGGAATTTATCTGATACCTGGGCCGCCAAACCTGACTTGTCCGTTGGGCTCGTCAGAGACCCTGGGTGCTGGGGAGCTCTCTGTGCTGCTGTTAGTCCTGTCTCTAATTTGTTTCCGATGTTTTATTCAGCAAGATCCCGAGCCTGGAGCTCTTGATACTTCATGAGGTGTTAAGATCTAGATCCAGACTCAAACTTTTAGGCCTGGGGCCATTTTCTAGTTATAAGACAGATGTTATTTGCATATAATTTCTTGCTTCAATGTGATATGATCCTCTGAATTAGCATAGGTCTAACGAAGAACATTTATTTCAGGACACTTTCTAATAATTTCCAGCTACATTTTATAGCAGATATTATGTTCTAACAAAAACTCTCTATCGAAGCATTGCCTTCCGGTGCTTCTTAAATCCTTTAGTGGGTGGAATATGATTATAAGGAAAAAATACGTAAAATATGCAAAGGTTAAAGCAGACAGTTGTTTTGAGGTATTTTCAGATCTGAACATCTTGATCTTTGTGATAATTTGTATTCAGACATGCTATGTTTGCTAAAGAAAAGCTTAAAATAAAAGTTAGTAAAAGACTTTACTTTAGGGACTAGCTGGTTGGCTGTGAAGTGCCAGACTGCTCTTTAACTTTTCTCAGCATTTACAGGCTTATCACTTGCTGGATTGCACTTAAATGTCACATTCTCGGCAGAAAATTGAGCTGATTTTGTAGCAGGGTGCCTGGACTTTAAGGGTGCCAGACAGTTGCTCTGTCGTAGGTGTCTAGTGCAATTTTGGACATGCCTGTCTATCATGCTGTCACGCTCGGCTTCTAGCCAGACATCCAGAAAGGCACAGGTCCTACGTAGCCAGGCTTATCTGAATGTCTCAGATACCCTGGGCACCTCAGATGGCTCCAGGCATCTAAGTTTGGGTACGTGAATCAAGCCCTGGCTCTCTCTCATGAGAATTCAGTTGATTAATGATTGCTTTAGGAGCATTCCACTGAAATACAGAAATAAAGACAGCAATTAAAACATGATGCGTGTTCTTCACTGAAATGTTCCTCTCCAGGTGTTTCTGATTGCGGTCTGCAGTACCCTGTCATCATTAGTTTTCAGAGTTGACAGTCTGTGGAAGGGAATCATACCAACTCCCTCACTCAAAGGTTGTCTGATGCACATTGAAAATGCAGGATATGGCTTGGGTTTTTATGTCCCTCCCACTTTGCAATCTTATACCTGCAGTTACAAATAAGGCTGTTTTCTCAGGTATAGACCGAAATCCTGCAGCACAATTCTCCTGGAAGGCAAAAAATTTATTCACCAATTCTCTGACATCCAAACAATGCTCTTAATCATGTCTGGTGGAGATAACATCCTGTCTTCTTTTGTGTTTTCACTGATGATTTCTACCATGATCTTTCATGATTAGCCACCTCCCACGTTTTAGTCAAGTACACTGGTTTCCTCCTCTCTCCAAAACATTGACTGGCCTCCCTCCCCCTCAAGGAAATGAATATTTGAAGTTGGTGGGGGAATTGTTTCAGACTGAGGAAACTGTGGGCTGTCCAGATGTTGGCAGACTACACGAGAGCTGCCGAAAGGGGTTTTCGGGGCTTATTCTCTGTAACCACCCCCTGCAGCCGATGTGTCATGAAAGCAGAGCTGGCAATTGTACAGCTTAAATTGTTGCGTGGCGGTGCGATGGGGAGGATTAAACACTCAGCTCAGGAAATCTGGGGACTTCTTCCCTTCAACATCACCGAGCAAGTTCCCTGCCTCAGTTTCCCCTTTCCAACAGAAGGAGAATGCAGGGCTGGGATGGGTTATTTCCAAGCTGACAGTTTAAAGAATAAAGAAGTGATTTAATGAATTACCTGTGGATTTGCTGCAGGGGACTGGTTTCTTTCACCCACTTGCACGGCCCAAGCAGCAGCACAGAGGTTTCTCCTGGGTGGATTCTCCAAGGTCTAATAAGGGTTGTGTTTACAGCTGCAGCCTTTGTAGGTGGGGATGGGTCCCCATCTTCTACCATCTACATCTTTCTATAAAATGTGAAATACTCAGAGCCCTCAGTCTGATCTTCTTCAAACTGTCCCAAAAGTATGCAGCAAGGGACAGACATAGGACACGACTCCACAAGTCTTAGTGCTCTGTGAAACAAGGCTGAGACATGGCACCAAGCATGTGCTCCAGAAGAAGTATTGCCCTGTGAGGCTGGGAGACAGCAAAGATGCCTCCCTCAGTAATGTGCAACACTACAATAAATCCCAGAGGTGCTCTTGCAGGCCAGCAGCCAGAAAAATAAGACCATAATGAGAAATGAAACACTGATGTAATTATTATAATGAATTATTTCCATTGCTGCAGGATTACAGGTCCCCTTATGGCACTGGGCACAGTGTGCTTGGGGCTGAAAGAAAAACCAGCTGCACAGGTCCATTGGTCTGTCTTGAGGAACCAAAGTGTTTGCATGGCCAAAATGCTTCAGCACAGCCGGAGGTGGCTAGAAACACAGGATAATAATGTTTGAAAAATAGAGATGACGTGGAAGAAGGAACTGGGAGTCAACTTCAGCATCTAAGGGAAGTCTTTGGACCACAGATGGGGCAAGGAATAAAAGGTGGTTTTCTGCTGTAGACT
Organism: Burhinus bistriatus; assembly: GCA_013397275.1. Lineage (NCBI taxonomy): Eukaryota > Metazoa > Chordata > Aves > Charadriiformes > Burhinidae > Burhinus > Burhinus bistriatus. The sequence continues at coordinate 198,043 of VYXH01003096.1, forward strand.
TCCCTTACCTGGGCCTCCATGAAGGTTGTTTCTTGACCAGAATCTGGTCCCTTTTGGCCTTTGGTCTCACGGAGGTTGTTGCTGTGTGGAGAAACACCTAAAAATCTTTATTAATCTCTGATCCTGCAGCAATGGCTATATCTAGACTACTGAATCAAAACAGGCACCAATTGCCTGTCCTGGGACTGGCTCCTGGACACATCCACACTAGCACTTGGCCCTGGCTCTTCTCCGTGACGTGTCTTATGTTCCCGTGGTCCTGAGACAGGTTTGCTATCGACATTGTCATTATTATCTCCGTACCTTTATTATCTTGTTTTCAGGTCAAGGCTGCAGTGGAGTTGTGCTTCATAGCAGGAACCTGACAGTAAATGTTTTATAGCTGGGGATGTGGCATGAGGTCATACTGGTGGGCGTGAAGCCTGCAGGCAGCAGCCCACCGCTTGAGCTTAACCCCTGTCCCTCGTTCCTTTTACAGCATCTACAGAGCCAGGAGAGCCGCTATGGGAATGCTCCTTGCAGTCTGTCGGTTTGATGTCAAACAACAGAAGACCATTTAGGAGAGGGATAGAAGTGTGATAGACCTTACTCGTAGTCCCTCAGCCACCTCTTCAGCCTGCAAATAAGTCCAAGGTGGCTTAATTGTTCCTCCTCGGGCTGCTATTCCACACTTTTTTATCATCTTTGTCATCCTTGTCTGCACTTTTCTTGAGCTGTAGAGCAAAGCTCTGTCTTTCATGTTTTTTTACAAGTAAGTAAACACAAGGCATGAAAGACATGTTTACAGAGAAATCCTCCTTAATGTATTATTCATTTGACTTTTTAATAGGAGTGTTTCTGTAGCCCTGATGTCCTGAGGTTATAAGTAACACAAGGTTTGTAGAGAGAGGTAATGTGTGTATTACAGCAATGGATAGATTTAGGGAAGAAAAAAAAATTACCAAGTTTTGGAAATAGAAGCCCAGCTTAAAAGTCTTTTGAACAAAGGTTTTTTGTAAGTAGAAGCTTATCTATGTTCCAGCTGCTATCTGGAGTCATACAAGATTTGACATCTTTCCCCAACATTGCTTTTTCGTTTTTAAGAGAGAAAAGAACATGACATAGAAGCTCAATGCAAAGGTTAAAAGATGTGCAGTGCTGTTGACTACGAAGCTAATTAACCTAATACAGACTTGTCAATACAAATTGCTGGGAAGATGCATTTCTTTCATCAACAGGCTGATATATTTTGGTTTGCGCTTAACCTGCTTTCATGGACTTACTCTACAAGACAAGATTACCCGCATTAAAATCAGAACGTCCATTTGAGAATTTATATTAGTTTTACTCTGTTGATTCCACTTTGCACCTTCAACAGGATCATGGTGGTGTCCTCATGCTGACAAACTTTAGCCCTGTGGACCTGAGTTATAAACATTTCAGAAGTTAACAATTCTGGCTGGTTTTACCACCCTCCCCCACAGCTGACCAGTGGCTTTCACTACAGATTGCCACAATACCTTAAAGCAGTGCAGAGGACCGATTTCACAGAATCAGGACCAACCTTGCCATTCATTCTGCCAACTCTGCTCCAGGGATGGGAATATCTGGTGGAAACAGAGCAACAGGTAGGAAGAGATGGCAAGATCTGAAACACAGCACAACACACAGCTTGATGTTTTGTGCCGCTCCCAGGGCTGCTGCAGCAAATAAATCCCGGTGGCTGCAACCCCCTTGGGTTGCTGTGAGTTTCTGAATCATCCTGAGATATTAAATTAAACAAAACAAAACAGGAAGACAGGAACTGAAGAGGAAACCAAAGTATTAGGGAGATGCTTTCAACCAAAGCTTAGTTTGTTGCTTGAACAGTAAAAATACAGCCAGACTGGATGCAATGGACAAGTCCCACTGAGCACGGACTCCATGTGAAGGGACAAGCTGCTCTTCTAATGCAGCCTGGGAAACCTGTATTTAAAGTCTGGACCACCTAAAGGTCATCTTCTTTTTGACTGCAAGGGGTGCCAGGTGGGCTCCAAGGGTTTTTGAGGAGGAGGCCAGAGGATTAGGGTGTAGGGAACACGACCATGGGAAAGGATGGAAACCATGGAGGATGTTTAGCTCAAGAGACATGAGCAGCAGAGCAGGATAGGCCAACAGCTTTCAAATAAGCCAATAGTGGCAAAGGAAGAGGTGTATCTCTGTGTCTGCTGAGGACAAGACATCTTGGCCTGAAACTGCAGGAAGGGCTGGTCGTGTGAGACATTTGGGTGTACTTTCTAATCCCTCTCTAAATCATTGCTTTTTAAGAAAGATATCTCCAGTGGCTTCCTGTGCTGACCTTGCCTTTGGCTGTGTAGGGTGTCCCAAGAAGATCAGATTGGTTCAGTTTGGCTCATGACTGTGGCTTGGCTGGTAGCTTTGACTGATGGTTTGAACTGATGGCTTGCTTCTGTTTTGTCCTGACCCTAGCTGAGATCTTCGGGTTGTACTGCAACTGAAATAATCCTAGTAACATAATAATATTTAAATAAATGATTCCTTGGTGAGAATATTTACAGGGAGACATCTGTAGAGTTTGTGACTGAGAAATGATGTTGAACCTTTTTGTCTCATATTATTAGCTTAGACATTGAAAAAGCTTTTTAATGCTAGGACTAGTGGTGCATTGGAAGAGCTTTCATGGGGAAGGGATGGGAACTCCAGTATTTCTTTCTCTTTTTGAAATAACTTAGACAAATATTTACTGAGAAGGTCTTGGGTAGGGCTGATCTTGCCTTGTGATAGTGGGATGCAGAGGATAACCTATTAGGCTCCTGCCAACTCTGTCTCTTGTAAAGGTGCCTCCTCTTTCCAGCCTTTCAGATATTATACTTTTAATAAGAATCAGCTGCCTTTTGGGAGTGCTAAAATGAAACTAGAGATCCATGTGTATTTTGGTTTTTGTTCTTGGATAGCGATTTCCTGTGTCTGCTGTGCAATGAATGTATCTGAACTGAAATCAGGTGGAAGGGCTGCAGCTGGCCAGCCCCAGCTTCCCTATCTCCTTGGCTCAGCCTGGACACTCGTTCTGGGAGCAAGCTCCTGAGGAGCACCAAGTCTTGGCTTCACAACTGCCAGACATATATGTCACAAGGCTGTCAAAAGATTTTTAAGCTTTGCCCACCAGTTAAGCCTGACCTGCAATTCTGGATGTGCTCAGGCCTCATACCAGATCGTTTTTCCACTTTCTTTTTGCAACTAGTATCAGCTGGTCCATGTGTGTAACGGTGATGATATTGATGTGGACCATGGGTGGAGTGTGATGGGGAGTTGAGGGTAGAGTGAAAGAAGCTCAACATGAGCCGGCAATGTGCACTTACAGATCAGAAGGCCACCTGTATCTTGGGCTGCGTGAAAAGAAGCGTGGGGGGTGATTCTGCCCCTCTGCTCCGCTCTGGTGAGACCTCTCTGCAGGGCTGCATCCAGCTTTGGAGTCCTCAGCACAAGAAGGACATGGACCTGTTGGAGCGAGTCCAGAGGAGGCCACAAAGATAATCAGAGGGCTGGAGCACCTCTCCTATGAAAACAGGCTGAGAGAGTTGGGGTTGTTCAGCCTGGAGAACAGAAGTCTCTGGGGAGACCTTATAGCAGCCTTCCAGTGTCTGAAGGGGGCCTACAAGAAAACTGGAGAGGGACTTTTTAGAAAGGCATGTAGTGATAGGACGAGGGGAGATGGCCTCAAACTGAAAGAGGGGAGATTTAAATTAGATCTCAGGAAGAAATTTTTTACTCTGAGGGTGGTGAGGCTCTGGCCCAGGCTGCCCAGAGAAGCTGTGGATGCCCCATTCCTGGAGGTGTTCAAGGCCAGATTGGATGGGGCTTTGATCAACCTGCTCTAGTGGGATGTTCTTTAAGGTCCCAAGTCTAACCATTCTATGATTCTATGACAGAGCCATCATGATGTTCATAAAGCCAACACGAGTGCTAGAAGGGACTTTGCATGTACACAGCAAAGGGTTGTGCGATAACTGTCCTCTCTGGGTTACCTTTATGTGGTGCTGCGTACAGTCCACACAGTGGGCATATCTCAGCTACGTAAGAGAAGCCTTAAATGATGCAAGGATGTAACTGGAGGAAGGTGACAGTGGTCATTTTAGGGACTGCCAATGTACAAAGTAACTGCATGGTGCTCAGAGTAAGCTGAGCTCTGGATATCTGCCGGCAGCTGGGAAGTGGTGGAACAGCCATCCCTGGAGGTATTTAAAAGACGGGTAGACGTGGTGCTGAGGGATGTGGTTTAGTGGTGGTTTTGGCAGTGTTAGGTTTATGGTTGGATTCGATGATCTTAAACTTCTTTTCCAACCTAGGTGATTCTGTGATTCTATGATTCTATGATAAAGCTTTTGGGGGCTTATGCAAAAGCCACGTAGATATGGCACCCAGATCCTGCAGGATGTGTGACCAACGAGTCCATAAAATTGATCTTGTGGGCAAACAGCCATGAATGCGTGCAGCACATGCAAATCATTCACTTTAATTTATTTGGGTTTTTTTCATGCCTCAGGTGATAAGATTAGTCAATGTTGCTTATATTTCCTGTCACACAAAATGCAATCAAGTTGAAAACCAACCTCGAATCAATCACTCTTGTGAGAAGGCTTTGAGGAATGCATTTTCTGTGAGAGAGTCAAGGGTTACAGATGCCACAAAGGAAGAAGGAAGCCTGACTTTCAAAAGAGAAGAGCAGTTTTTATAGCAGCCTCAAGTTACATCATATGAAGTTAAAAAAAAAAAAAAAAA